>CM024754.1:183488862-183790483 GCA_014218235.1 Colocasia esculenta | reverse complement strand
GGGACCGATCGCGATGGTTTCGTCCGTTTTGTGGTTGTTGTTTTATAGCGCGGAGTTGGATCCCTTTGCTCTGTTCAAGATTGGATTTTTTTTTTTTTTTTTAACTGTGTCCGTTTCTTTTTTAGAACATCCGGACGATCATCTGTGCTCTGTGGGAACTGATGGAGATATCCCGGTTTCTGAGTTGAAGGTCGATGGGGTTGTCTTGTATGAATGGTTATCTGAATGGAGTCTACTAATGCTGGAGTTGGGTCAGTAGCAGACAGAGATTTTTCCTTTCTTTCCCCTATCGTGTCCTGAAAACACTTAGCTTGTGATCCTTCGAGGATGAGGCTCCGATGTTGACCACTGATCTCGAGAGACAGAATATATAAGCAAAATTACATGCTTATGCTTGGTTCAAAACCCATTAGGTCTTGTCCCGTGTTAATTTTTTCTTTTCCTTTTTGAGTGTAAGAATGGGATTGTACGACAAGCGGTTTAGGACAAATCTCTTTGAGGCAAACAAATCAGGAAAAGTGAGAATTATCAATATGTAAAGAATCGAACAACACGTTAGAATTCTCAATATGACCGCCCTCTCCGCACCCAAAAATAGGGGAAAAAAGGATTCCACACAGTCCCGAGCAACGAGTATTCAGTGTCCCCTTATCACTCTTTGTCAATCATTCTTGTCACATCTGTAGCCAAACATAAAGAACTGTCAGTTTGTTGTGCATACTTTCACTTTCAAAGTTTCTCTGCTTTCCAAGCCTGCAACATACGGGTATGGCGATTTATGAGGCTTTGGTGTCATATTCATATAGTGCCAAACAGCAGGACCCTGAAAGCTGGAGTTATAATTGACTTGTAGAACAATATGATATCCTTCTGTTCCATTATCTTATTCGTACTATAGTTCGTTCCTGGTAACTTTCCCTGCTTTTACTCAGGAAAGTGGATTCATGGTAGGATGAAAAGTGGATTGAAGTTATTTGACAGGGTGTTGTCTATAATAACTGCTCTCAGAAAAGATGCCCGAAGCAATGGATGTTGCCAGATATGGTGGATGTATGATGGGGAAGTGTTAGGTTCTTATTCTTGCCTCTGATTCAACATGGCGTCAGCCAGTCTAAGGCGTGCTGGTGCGAGTAGTTCCAGGACTGCAAACAATTTCAAAGGCTCATCTAGTTCTGTTGAATGGCTTGGAAGAGAAATACAGGAGATGAAGTTATGGGACAGTAGTTCTGACCTAGATGATGACAAGGTAAGTTTCTTTCTTTTTTAATGGTGGTCTTGATGACTTTGAAGTAGGTACATCCCTTGTATGACTAATACTGCAGGACTCCTAGAATCCATTTGGAAACAGGCCATTAGAATTCCTGGAAAGGAAGGATAAAAGAATATTTTAAGGGCTCACCGAAATGCCATCTTCTAACAATTATCAGTTTTCTTTTAATTTTTAGGGTTCTGATCCAGATATTGTTGATGCTAATGGTGCTGAAGCTGGGCATATGATTGTAACAACCATTGGTGGTCAAAATGGACAACCCAGACAGGTCTAAACTCTTTACTTGAAGACATCTACAATCCTCTGATGAGGATCATGGTTGTTGTTGTTGGCATATCTCTAACATTCTTTTTCATTTTCTTATAAAATGACTGGGTAAATCAATAGACGGTTAGTTACATAGCAGAGCATGTGGTTGGAACTGGTTCATTTGGTGTTGTATTTCAGGTATGGGTTAAACCATAATTTAGTATTAATATGTCATCAATTGTCTGCTATTTTATTGCTGGTATAACACTTTGCTCCTCTTCAGGCAAAATGTAGGGAAACTGGAGAAATAGTTGCTATAAAGAAGGTTCTCCAAGACAAGCGTTATAAGAACAGAGAGTTGCAAATCATGCAGATGTTGGACCACCCTAATATCATTGCACTTCGGCATGTCTTTTTCTCAACAACTGACAGGGAGGAGCTCTATCTGAATCTTGTTCTTGAATTTGTTCCTGAGACAGTTAATCGACTTACTAAGCAATATAACAAGATGGATCAACGCATGCCACTTATTTATGTGAAACTCTACACGTACCAGGTAAGGATTCGTTCTCTGTCTCTCTTTCTCAAATGTGTTCTTCTTGTTTGATATCCCTCCTGTCTCTGTCATGGAAGGCAGGATCGGAATCGGGATCGTGATCGACCAGGCTCGATCCGATCCTGGATCGATCGATCGGATCGCAAGATCCCATGGATCCAAGGGAAGTCTGGCCGATCCTGGATCGGCCAGTTTATAAAATGGTTTTTTTGGGGAAAAAATTCAGGAAAATTCAGGAAAAAATAGAAAAAAACAGCAAAAATGAGGGAAAATCTGATAAATTGAAAGAACTAATATTTGCATAAAAAACCAATCATACATGCATTCATAATATATGAAACATAAGATTTTGTGTATTATTACTACTATAATAATACAAGAAAAGTATAAAATATTAAAGACTTGGTGTATATTAACCTAAATACCATTTAAGTAATGTTAAATTTGTAGTTTCATTTATTTAAGATATTACATGTAAATAAGGAAATATCCCCCATTTGAATCCAATAAAAATATTAAAAAAATCACATCTCTTACTAAAAAAGTCAACTCTCCCATCCAAGAAGAAAGTCGCAATTTTTGTGATTTTATCAAAGTAGCAACTTTCTAATCTCTCATAATTTGACATATTAAAATTTTATAATTCAATAAGTCTAATAAAATACTAAAAATCTAAAGTCCAACAAAAAAAATCAACGTGCATATGACTTCTCCAAGAAGCCGCTCTCTTACTGACAGCACTAAGTCTACTTGAGACCTCTTAGGATTTGGTCAAACTAAGCTATCATCACCCAAACTCATGAGTGTCATGAGTTGGGTGATGGTAGCTCAATTTGACCAAATTCTAAGAGGTTTGGATGATGATAACTTAAGTTTGACCAAATCCTGAGAGGTCTCAAGCAGACTAAGTGCTGTCAGTAGGAGAGTGGCTCCATTGGAGAAGTCACATGCACGTTTGACTTTTTTTACCGACTTTGATTTTTAGTGTTCCATGTGATTTATTTGAATTATCAAATTTTTAGATAAACTAATTACGAGAGATTAGAAAGTTAGCATTTCGCTAAAATCACCAAAATCGCGATTTCTTCTTCGATGGGAGAGTTGACTTTTTATTGGTAGAGATATGATTTTTTGATATTTTTATTAGATTCAAATGGGGGGTACTTCCTTATTTACATGTAATCTTAAGTAAATGAAACTACAAATACTAACATTACTTAAATGATATTCAGGTAAATAAGGAGATCCTGACAACCTGCCTGAAGAGGATCCTGAAGGTAGCCTGAGGGAATCGACCGGATCAGTCTGGATCGACTGAATCGAGCCGGGATCGATCGATCCCGGTTCGACTCGAGCGATCCAACTCAGATCCTACTGAGTTGGGTCGATCCAGCCGAAATGTGGGGTTTTGGGGGGCTTCAAGGGGGAATCGGTCCTTGGGGGGTCGATCCGATCCGGGATCGAGCGATTCTGGCTCGATCCCGGCGATTCTTCCTTCCATGGTCTCTGTTGATGATATTCTGACTGAGATTGATCCATTGTAGTGGAAATTCTTCGTCCGTTATACATTGTTTTACCTTACCATGTTTTCTGATAATGATTTTTCATTGTACTTATCAGCAAATACTGATTCTGCCTTTATCTTTTTTCAAATGTCCAACAGCCAATACTTAATAGTAAGGCTTACCTCATTGACTTGGATGGCATAGATCAATAAAGGCCTAAGGTTTAAGCACATTTTCCAATGCAGTGCTTACGTGATGTCATTCCTGGAGAGGGTGGTTTGTACAATGTTCCTAGTCAGGAAATGTCGATGGGAGAGGTATCAAAACACCTCCTCCAGAGTTGTGAAAGTTTCAGATAGAATAGTATCATTCTTGCCCGTAGAAGAGTATGGATAATATAGATGAGGCCACCAATAGCCTGTGATTAGCCAGTCATGCAATTGGCTATTCGGCTTTCCGGCCGGAGCTGATATCCCTGGATCCACCCTCCACATGGCCTACTAGCCTAGCAATTCTTTTGGCCGCAAGTGGACTTTGTCACAATTTCACTTGAGGAAGCTGTCAAAGTTTAGTCTTTCTGAATTCAGATCTAGGGACTGGTAATTATTAGCTTTTCAATCTAGTGTGTTTGCAATTGATTTTGAGAAAGGCAAGCAAGCTGTTCGCACTTTTGCAATTGGTATTTGATGTAGTTATGGAGGGATCACAGTGATCAAATAATTAGAACTCAAAATCATAAATTGAATAATGGGACCGATGATAGTTGATTATTATTTGATTTGATTTTCCTAGGAGGATCTTTTTGTGATAGACTCTGTAGTGTTACCATAAGGCTTATTTATTTCAGGTTTGACTTCTAAGATGCACGAAGAATGGTGATTTTAACCAAAGCGGCAGCGCCGCAGCGGTACACCTCCCACTTTTGAGTGGGAGGGTGCGGGTTCGACTCGCTGTTTCCCTCCTCCTATTAAAAAAAAACACAAAACAACTTACCTAGCAAAAAAAGAGAAAGAATGGTGATTTTAGAAACCTCAGAAAATTGAACTATTAGTTTCAACCGCTGCACGCGGCATGCCTGAAAGGATGTGAGGCACATCTAAGTTGGGTATACAAGTAAAATATCTATTTATTCAACAGTTGAACAAGGTCAACCATCTGATCTTATCCATATGGGAGAATGATCCATATGCAGTCTCTCATTGGTCTATGCTTGTATTGACTTGCTGAAATTACCATGAATACAAATCTTGCTCATGCATAAGTCACCTTTACTGATCATTTCTTTGTTAGAATTGGGTGCCTCTAAATTTAATGATTTTCCCTTGATTTCCTTTGTGCTAAACTGATTGCATATAAAAAGTAAAACATGTCCAAAATCAATTATCTTGACTTTCCTTTAGAATCTACGTTCTTAATGTGTTGATTTTGGCAGTATTGATTTTGCTTGTGTCACCTGTGCAGAGTGCAAGGAATTAAAAATTTAAGCAGCATGCTGCTTCATGCACTTCTTTTAATTAGTTGAAATCCACTTTTTATTTTCTTTTAATTGCTAATTCAGACATATTGCACTATCTATGGGCAATCCTTTTGATCTTTCATAACTATCCATTTTTGTGGTTGATACATGGTTGGTTTGCTTGTTTCTATCTTTATTTACCTGCATTCTTCACACATTCTTATCATGTGGAAATTTTTTTATTGGTTTTAGATTCCTCTATACAGTCTGGATATGGTCCTAACTCAAGTATCATTGTTTTCCTGTTTTTCAGATTTGTAGGTCACTCGCTTACATACATAATTGTGTTGGCATCTGTCATCGTGACATTAAACCACAAAACCTTCTTGTAAGATTTGTCATTTAGTTTCATCTGCATAATAAGATCTCATCTTTTTTTTTTTTTTAATTGTTATATTGAAATCTCCATCCACAAAGATGCATGACGTTTAGAAGAGGAAGCAGATGTCAATTAAACCTATCATGATGAAGAAACTACTTGTCTATCTTTTATCTTTCTGCTTGATATGAGAATGTATGGTATTGAAGCGAAATGTAGAGGTATCATGACTTTAAGAGTTCATTTTAAATCACATATTTCACAAAATACCTTTAAAATGCAACTTTTGGGGGAGGATTCAGGCTTTATCTATAAAAGGAGTAGGGATGTGTCGAACTTTTGGAATTTGGATGAGCTCAAGGATACACTTCTGTTTCTTTCTTTTGGGTTGGGGGTTGGCTGTAGAGCATTGAATGTGTCATACCTCCATTGTGTAGACCTCCCTTTCATACAACAAAATGCCTTGGAAACTTACATTTGGTTACTTTTACTAAACTTTTCTTGTTGCCTTTTGGTTTAGTTGCATCACTTTTTAGTTTTCTCGTGTTATTTTCCCGGGGGAAGAGTCTCCCCTAAAAGTGCATTGTAGGGGGGGGGGGGGAAGAGCCTCATTCAGTTTTATGGACATTATGCTTATAAACTGTAGACTGAAGTAAAGTTTCTGTATATGTAGAACGTAATTATACAATAAAAGAGAAGCATTTTTGTGTGCCTATCACACTTTTCTTTTCCCTACCAGATTACTAACTATTATTGCAATGTCGAATTTAGACACATTTTTTCCCTACAGATTGCTAACGGGGAGAGGCCTCATTCAGTTTTATGGACATTTATGCTTGTAAACTGTAGACTGAAGTAAAGTTTCTGTATATGTAGAACGTAATTATACAATACAAGAGAAGCATTTTTGTGTGCCTATCACACTTTTTTTTCCCAACCAGATTACTAACTATTATTGCAATGTCGAATTTAGACACATTTTTTCCCTACAGATTGCTAACTATTTTTGCAGGGTTGAGTTTTCTTCTGCTCTTCTAACAATGTTTTATGGGAATGAGGCCAAAAGTATGAGGCAGCTTCTGCCTTCGACTGCCTTTTTTCATACTGCAGGTGTTCAGCCACCTCACATTAGGTCAACAGTTACTCAGTTAGTCATTATTTTTTTCAAATCCTTTTAGGATCTAAATTTTTTATATGACATTAGATTTGATGGCATAACGCTTCTGGCAGATCTACTATTTGATCAACTCTCAAAGACTAAATAATTGGCATAAAGATAGCTTGATAAGGTCAATCCCGTAACTGTTCGATGTGGAGGTTTTTCATAGGGTTGATTCCGTTATCTTTGTAAAGGGAAAATAAAATCATATTCACAGGTTTATGTACATAGGACTTCAGTGGGTGTTATCTGGTTGTGGTAGATAAAGGCTGACCTGTTCTTGGGGACATGCATAATCCCAAACACATTTCTTGAAATGACATTTTTATGTGGACTAACATACAGACTTATTACTTTCAGGTGAATCCGCATACTCATCAATTGAAACTTTGTGACTTTGGTAGTGCCAAAATTCTGGTAAGGGCACTCTTCATGTCATAGGACCTATGATCATCATCATCACCCTTATTTCTGCTGTTAGTGTCATTACTATTTCACGAGTGTATCTGCCTTTTGTAGTTTACCTTTTTTTACTGCGGTCATATGTAGGTGAAAGGCGAACCAAATATTTCCTACATCTGTTCCAGATACTACCGTGCTCCAGAGCTTATTTTTGGTGCAACAGAGTATACAACAGCTATTGACATGTGGTCTACTGGCTGTGTAATGGCTGAATTACTCCTTGGGCAGGTTAATCCTTGCTTCAGTTTTTGAGATGATGCTAGACTTAATTCTGGTGTCCCTTCACACCTGTCATTCCAAACATCATACCTGATGAGTGTCTAATGCAGCCATTATTCCCTGGCGAAAGTGGAGTTGACCAGCTGGTGGAGATCATAAAGGTTATAACATGCAATGTTATAGTTCTGCATAGTATGTCTTAATGTCTTATATGAAAAATCTTCCCATGTCCATAGGTTCTAGGAACACCTACAAGGGAGGAGATTAAATGCATGAATCCAAATTACACTGAGTTCAAGTTCCCTCAAATTAAATCTCATCCATGGCACAAGGTATGGCTGCTACTCTTCTTGATCCTTCTGTCCTGGCTGTCCAAGTTTATCTGTCTTATCCCATGGTACATAGGGATGGTGCTCTTGAGGTTCCTACCTGAGCCTGACTTGGTAAAAAGATTTGATAATCCACTGTTGAGAGATTGTTGAGACGGTGCTTTTACTCCCCAGGGTCAAGTACAGTTATCAACTTTTAGACACCATAATTGCGTGTAATTTGAAATATATATAGGCTTAGCAAACTGTTCTATTTTGATGTATTCCTTCAACTTTGTCATTGATGTGTGTTTTGAAAAGCACCATCACCTTTGTCTTCTCAGGTCTGCAAGGTTTCTAATCATCTAATGTAAATCAGAAATTTCAAATATGGGAAAACGTGTGGTTTCTGCTTATCTAACCTAGTCATTTCTCATTCCTTCACTAGGTTTTCCAAAAGAGATTGCCTCCAGAAGCCATGGACCTCGTAAGTAGGTTTCTACAGTACTCTCCAAACCTGCGTAGTACTGCTGTAAGTATGGGCCATTGAGCTTCACCTGTTTCCATGTGTGCCATGGTTTCTTGGACCCTAAAATGCTTGAGCATTGTATACTTCTGCAGTTGGAAGCATGCATTCATCCTTTTTTTGATGAGTTGAGAGAACCAAATACTCGCCTACCTAATGGACGCCCTCTTCCTCCACTTTTCAATTTCAAACCTCAAGGTGGGACTTGTTATCTCGCTTACATTTTATATTTGACATGTGAAAGCTGTTTATTCGTGTACCAGGTATTCACAAGCCACAATGTAGGCCAGTATTTATGAATTTTTCTTGCAGTTCAGTTCAGTAACGACCATAAATGCTGTGTAGTATTCAATTAAGCTTCAGGCCTAAACCAAAGTCTGCTAAAAAAGGTTAACAAGTAATGGAACATTGGAAAACCAGCAGGGACCCCGGGTTCAATGATTTTTTTAGAACATAAAAGAGATTTACAAGGGCTTGCGTTGACTTAAAGGTGGAATGGATGTCATGGTTTTGTTAGGATATAAAGAGATTTACAGGTGCTTGCGTGACTCAATGAGTGCATCCATATGGATGTTCTTTCATATAGGAGTTCTCTTTTCTTCTTTTTGGAGGTTTCACTTTGCTTTCACTCGTTTGACATTGTCCTTTGTCAAAGTTTGGATTCATTCAACTTTATGTGCTTTGTAAACCCCATTAACAGATGGTTCCCCAAGTCTCAGCATTTTTAACGCATATATTGTTTGATTGTCTAGTTTCACACATGAATTAGGATTTTGAACTTCAGTACATACTTGCGCAAATTCTTCATTTGCCAACCATTTTCTATGGTTTATCATGTGTTTCTGCTTGTTGGCCAGATGTTTCAGTGGGGTCGTTATTCTAACGCTGGTGTTAACGATGTCACAGAGCTCGTCGGCATGCCACCTGATGTTGTTCAGCGACTCATCCCTGAGCATGCGAGAAAGCAGAACTTGTTTATGGCCTTCCACAGATAGCAGCGGGAAGGGCCAATGCTTTGCCTTAGCCTTTGACATCTGGTGTCGGAAATGGAGGATTTGCGGGGGACATGTAAAGGTGGTTGTAAATTCTGTGCCCTTTCTTATTTATTTCTTTTTCTTTTTTCTTGGGGTCAGGGAATTGTAAAATAAAGCAGTACCTTGTGTGTTTCTGAAACCCCATGCTTATTATTGTGAGCTCCACTTCCTCTGCTTTCCCCGACGGGCTACTACGATGATAACAATTTGATTGCCATGATTGCTAGTATGATGTTATGTCGTGCAGATTAAGTTTGATGAAGCTACCAATTCCTCTCTGTTCCCCTGTTAGCAGAGATCCATAGACCGCCTGTCACATGTTGCCAAGCCAATGCAATCTTTGATGGTTAGCATAGCATCTGGCCTGAGAAAGCGAGCATGCATCCAAGGATTTGAAAGTTGAAATGATCCTTTTATCGTAAGATCTGCCTCATTCCAAGCTTGCAGAGAGACGTTCAGAGCCTGTAGTGGCCAAATATGTTTCTATAACGTGAACAATGGCTTAAAATTGTTCAATTATCTTGACTGTACACGGAACAAACATTTCAACGCATGCCCATATCTGCAGAGTTGTTAGAGAAAGGTTTATTACACTGACTAAGCAACAAGTTCATGTGGCATCCAACAATTAGATTGCCACTTTATCAGTCCTCATGTGAGGGGTGCTAGCCTTTCTCCAGTTGTTAACACAAAACATGAAGTTATTGATGATCCTCATCTACATGGGTACTCGTTTATCCAACCCACAAATCATGTTTTGCTGCCCACATGGGGCAAAACCACAGTTAAAATGCCTAACTTTAATATCTCCTCCCAGCTTTAACCTGACTGTTGTTGCATGTAGGGGACTGGTGTTGAGGTAATTCCAAAACGAAGGTCCATGTGCGCGCATTCTGCAGACGCTTATGTCCATCAGTCAGAGGCATAACGACATTGTTTGGTGATAATTTTTTGGGGAAGTGCATGGATACTTACATGAAGAAGATTGCTTGATCATAAGAACTCGAGGCCTCTTTCCGAACCAAGTATTTATCCACGACGAATCCCCTGAGACAGTTTTATACCCTGCCTTTGAGTACAGTTCACGGGCAGCAAGATCATCTTCATATGCATGCAGGGCCAGGTGACCGCAACCCCATAGCTGTGAGATGGCATCACAAGCTTTGAGCAGTGCACTCGCTACTTTCCGCCTCCTATTATCCATAGCTTGGAGTTACTGTCAGATGATCCACAAATTTCAGGGACCAAGCAATTCAAAAAGAGGTGGATGAGGCTTTCCAGTCATAAAAAGAGAAGCACAAATATTTCTGCAAGCTAATGCATGCATGGGGTTCCTTTCCAGTCATAAAACATGCTAGTTTCTTATGCCCCTCACTTCAAACAGTTTTGGTGTTTCCTGAAATTTGGTGCTAAGTGTGGACATACTATTTGGGTGTCTTCTCTGGTGTCATTATGGATATGATTATACCTCAATACTTTCTAAGAACGCATAGTTGAACTGTCCCAAATGACATAATGCTGGTGGTGCTCATTGAATCTCCATGTAAGAATGTAGAAATGAGTTCAATCTATTCAGGTAAGGAAACTGAGAAGTTATTTGACTCATTTTCCTCAAAATTGTAAAAAAAAAAATACATTCTAATGTTTTGCTTAAGCCCAAAAATGATTCCTGCTAAAAAATTTCTTAGCCTCTCACCATCTATGATCTTGGCTAATTTCTAGCTGTTAGCCATCCATGGCAGCTACTTTAGTTTCTTTAATATCCCAGGGAAATTCCTCCTCACGTTGTGCAGCAATTAGAAGTTTTCAGTCTGCAACTAAATGCCCTTAGTTTAAATGTGGAGCAGTGCTACAAACCTTTGGCAATACTTCCCCTAAATTTCATTTATAGAAACAGGAGTCTACATAAGTTTCCTCTTGCAATGAACAGTTGCGACCTAGTTACCATACCTGTAGCTCTTCAGAACCGCAATCCCAGACACATACAGGTACTCTTCTGCTCCGTCAAGATGCAACATAACATCTTCATCTCTCTGGATGGAGACATCTACAACACCCACAAGCTCCTGCAGTGACGTGCATAGCGGATTAGATGTGTCGATGAGCTCTGCGACCAAACAGGCATACCTGTTATCGAAGTACTTGCTTAGATCATGTACACTAAGCTGCAAGGCATTTTGCACGACCGGAATTACATGTGCAACAACAATTAAGAACAACTTAACAACACTGGATGCATCCAATTTGTTTAATCATCAAAGAGTTTAGGGTATCTTCTGAAAATTTAGAAGGGTTCCCGGTATATGGAAAACAACCAAGCATTCACATTTTACTCCGACACCATGACGGAGTAGGTGCAAATCATGAAGAGAAAGGTTTTCTGCACTTCCACAAGTGCAGAAATGCCTAGTCACTATGCACTTCTCCCCTTCCATTGGTGGAAAAGAAGAGAGATGTCTATGTGGCAGTTTCCTTCCCACCAATAGGAGATGAGAAGTGCATAGTGACTAGGCATTTCTGCACTTGTGAAAGTGCAGAAAGCCTTTCTCAATCATGAATAGATCATGCCACATTTTAAAAGACAAATAGGATGTCAAAGACTAAGGTGGCCTTTAACTTGTTATGGTGTCCATAACAGAATTTATGATTTTTGTATCATATATCTACATGATTCCGTGCACATATCAATTGAATGGCATCTATGCTGCTCACCTTGCAGGATCAACAATCAAGATTGACATGATTGTTTTCAAGAAATGGAAATATATCAGGACAACAATGAACATTGGTGAACGAATTGTCCTATAACTTCTTTAGCATGCATCGCCGGAGTAAAATTTTATATACCATCATGGATTGTTGATAAAGCTGAACATAGATGTTGCACATGGTAAGGTTGATACTTGGAACAAGGACCTCACCTGTCTGGTGCTGAATTTCTGAGTTTGTAGATAAGAGCTGAAAGCACTTCAGCCTGCACAACGAGAAAATGGCTTGAGGTCTGTCTCAGCAGAGTTCCTCGGGAATGATAGTACAATCATGCTATGAGAGAGAGAAAGAGAGTCTACAGAAGGAGAAACCCAATCCAAAACAAAGCCCAAATATGTAAAGCACTGGATACTTCTGGTCTTCAATGGATCAAGCAAGAGCACCCTATAGCATTATAATAGTAATGGAATCTTCTTCTTCTTCTCCCATGCAGTATCGGGTGCTCTTTCGACACTATTCCGTCCCCCAAATGTAGCTCCACAGGAACCCTAATGGCAACAACGGCAGCAAGAACAGAGGGATGAAAGGGAGAGCAAAGGAAAGAAAGTGGGAAACCCTACCTCAAAGAACTGGAAGAAGAAATCGTCGAAGAGGGCGACGGGCTCATGGAACGCCTCGGCCTGGATGTGAGCCACCATCCTCATCTCCTCCCCCACCATCGCCATCCTTCTCACCCCCCACCCGAACTCCCTCACTAGGTACTCCCTCCGCCCCCCTCCGCCCCCCTCCCCCGTTAACACACCACCACCACCACCCCCCTCCCCCTCGGAGCTCTCCCCCACCCAACCACCTCCCCAGCCGGGGCGGAGCACCGCATCCCCGCCGGGCCTGCCTGTCCCCACCGAACCCCCTCCGCCTTCGTTCTCCTCCATCTCTGAAGGAAGCCCATCTGACACCCGCCTTCTCAGAACCACCCCGAACTCCCTGCGCCGCCTCCCTGCTTCTAAACCCACAAACGGATGCGACGCCGAACAATCCCCTGGACTTGGAGAGCATGGGAGAGGTCGGCGTCACGCTCGTCTTCAGGAAAGCCATGGACACCGCCTCCCGTCGCGGCAAAATGGGCACCTACTGGGTCCTCAGCTCTACTGTTCAGTGGTAGCGACGGCCGCCTGGGGGCGACCTCCCCATGAACACTCCCCACCCTCTCTTGACCGCTCCACGAGCGACCTACGAGTAGAGTGGTGTGTACGGGGAGCGGAGATCGCCTTCTGGTCTGGGGCCGTTGCTGGCTGCGTGTGCCGACTGCCGATGAGGTAGGAGCTCGGAACGAGTGGTGGTGGACATGGACAGGTATGTCCTAAGTGGGGGCAGCACTGCGAGAAGAGAGAAAAGATAGCCGTTGTTGGCGGGTGGATTATAGCGGTTCTTGTGACGCCAGCCTCACTCAAACTCTTTTTTTTTCTTCTAACTTTTATTTTCCAGAGAAGAAAATTGATCAAGAAATTTCATAAGTTTACAATTATAATTAGGGTTTTTGCAGATGTACTCCTCTTAAAAGAGTACTTAGGCCATAATCCGACTTATTCTTGTATTTGCACTAAAATCCTGTTATGCGAGCTTTTTTTGTAGCAAAAACCTTGCTGTCCCATGGGAATGGTTAGAAATAGGCAGTAGAAATGTATGGTGTGATCTTCTCCATTAGAATTAGAATGAACCACAATATTTTTTAGTCACAGTAAAATAATCTATTAACTTTTTAAGGGTGAAAATATCTAAATAATATTTAACAGTCATTAAAATAATCAATAAATAAATATTCTAAGTATATTCTATAATTTGATTTTTCACGCAAAAAAGTATCTAACAAAATTTTTGATGCAAATACAAGAATAAGATAGATTATGACATGGTTTGTTGAACCCTTACCATGCTGATGCGATTTGGACATACTAATATGTCTAGGTGATCACAACACCTAAACACAGTTGGCACAGTGGGGTGTCGCATCAGGTCATTTGGATCGCCATAATTCAGACAGGTTGATTTGATATGACATCGACTTGGTACGTATCGAATCTAAACCACATTGTCCGGATTGTAAATTAAACTCCTTTTATCTCACGCCCATCCATATCCATGTGAATAATAGAATTTGAGATTCATGAGCCATAGGAGAATGTTGACTCGGATTATTTTTCATCTAACTTTGGCTTAGATGATTTACATGATTGTTGATTTAATGTACACTTGTAATTGTATATATTGATAACATTTCATTATATTATAAAATTGGAATTATATGTGTTTTCGTATATTATTAATATTTAGTGATATTATGTCATTTAATTATTAAATATTATTATCATGTAGTTTATGTATAATATATGAAACAAGCTATAAAATCTCGAAACAACCAGAAGTCTTGAAATCTGAAAAAAGAACAAAAAGAACTGTTAGCCCAAACCGCTGCAGTATGATCCAATATGGTCGGTCCACATCTATACTATTATAATATAACTCAGTCTTGGAACAGCTACGTGGCAGCATCAAGACATTCATATTCCCGCCAAAACTCACAAATACCTCTCCTACCTCACTCCTTTAATGCAACTATTTTAGAAGGCAAGTCTCAACTAAAGTTGTGAAGAAACCTTCTAAAATCGACATGTTAAATCTTGCACAATTTTTTTTAAATTACAGTTTTATACCACTAAGAAAAGACTACCCATTGCAGTTTTTAAAATCTTGCTAAATCTTTCAAAACAAGTCTAAAAATACCAATGATAAGACTTACTTACAATTTTATACCACTAAGAAATAATTATCCATAATAATTTTATCACTTTGTAATTTTTTAAATCTTGCTAATAGGGTGTTTGGTTACACATTTTTATCACTTTTTTCTCTTAAATTTAAAAAAGAAAGAGGAAAGACAAATAGATGTGTTTGGTAATTAATTTTTTATTTTAAAGAAGAAATTTTATTCTATACAAATCTCTCCCCAAATAAAAACAAGTGTGTACCAATTTTTTTTTTAAAAAAACACAACACTTCTCTCATCTCTTCCCCCCCCCCCCCCCTGAACCCCACCCCCATCCCTTGTAAAACCCCCACCCCCACCCCTGCGCCCACCCCCACCCCTGTGAACCCCCCCCCACCCAGCACCCTCCCCACCCCCACCCCCACCCCTGTGAACCCCCCCCTCAGCACCCTCTCCCCCATCCCCTCCCCCCCCACCCCTGCGCCCTCCCCATCCCCCCCTGTGAACCCCCCCCCCCCCCACCCCCACCCCCTGCGAACCCCCCCTCCCCACCCCCTGCGAACCCCCCCTCCCCACCCCCTGCGAACCCCCCCTCCCCCACACACTCGCCCTCCCCCCCCCCTGGGCAGCGCCCCCCCCCCCCCCAACTCACCGCCCCCTCCCCCTGGGCAATGCCCCCCCCTCCCCCCGCTTCGCTTTCGCCCCCCGCAACCCCCACGCGCAGCAACTCCCCCCCCCCCCCCCCCCCCCCCCACTCGTTGTGCCCCTCCCCTGTCACATCCCGTCATTTAATATGTCTATAAATGCCGGAACGTGAACGAATGAGAAATCAAGAGTAAAATTGAACTAATTGAACAGTAAATTTGCTCAGAGGCTTCACTAAATAATGAGTATTATTTGTCATTCAATAGGTGTTATGGTTCCTGATTTACAATCTCAAGAGTAAAATGCCGTCAAGGTTGGTCACTCTACACACAAATCCCGAAGTCCCGCCTTCTAGATCTGTAGATTACCTGAAAAGGGAGGATTTGGTGAGCTAAATAGCCCAGTAGAATTCAATTCTTTAAATAAAAAGGGCTCAGATGTATAGTCTCAAGATAAGAACTTGGATATTGCTAACACTGAGTATATAAAAAAAATGAACGAACGAGTCCACTAATAACACATGTATAACAAGAGTAATGTAGAAGCATGATCAATAATTCAAGATGACACTTAAGATCTGATTCATGTATATATATTCACACACACATGTATGATATGACGACTAATCAAGAACGTAATGATGTATGCCACATCCACTTGTCCTCAACGCCCCCGCGCGGCCACTGACGAATTCGGGTGCTCTCCCCAGGACTGAACCAGCCCTTATTGCCAGACATAATTCTCAAATGAGTCTAAAACTCACAACTCATCATCATACATACTCACTCTGATAATGGCTCAAGAGTACTCATGTACTCACTTATTTCACACAATAAGAACTTGGAAACTTCTTTCACTGATCACAGGGGTTAATAGCTTCACAAAGAATAATTGTAGTTGTGAAATTTTAAGGAATAACCCAAGGTAGGGATGAAAGAAATTTGAGTAATTCAATCAAGTGTTTAGGTGGTGGAAACAACAAGAAATAGATGGGCTTAACACAGTTCGTTGTGGTGTCAACACTGTCACTGTTTTCATAAGGTAGTGAAAGGAAAGAGAGTCTGTGGTGTCGACACAGTCCAGGGGTGTGTCGACACTAGTTCTATTTTCCAGCAAACAGTCAGAACAAAGGAGTCTATGGTGTCGACACAGTCCAGGGGTGGTGTCGACACTAGTTCTGGTTTCCAGCAAACAGTCAGAATAGTCCAGAAGTGGTGTCGACACAATCCAGGGGTAGTGTCGACACTAGTGCTATTTCCAGCAACCAGTCAGAACAAAGGAAGAAGAGAAAGAAGAAGATTTCTACAACATGGATGGTATGAAATACTTATGAAATAAAGATTAAAGTATATACAATCCTTCTAAGAGATTTTTTCCTTGCATCTAACAAGAATTTCTTCACAAGTATATTTTGCCCAAAACATGAGCATTAGTTAAAGTATGAACACAATGGAAAGAAGAGCAAACCTATTGATCTTTTCAGAACACAAATCAAGATGTGGATATAGTATACACTCATACTTGGAGATTCTAATAAAGAAGGAAAGAGAATAGAGAAAATCCTACAATATGGACACTCAATTCCAGGAGTACTTAAGAACTCAAATCTGAAATTGGAAGATATACACCTTTAAACAGGGAACAAACTCACTGCACTAAAGATGTTTGTGACTTCAAAATAAGACTCCAGAACTAAGGATGGAAGAAGAAGAAAATAGGAGATGGATCCTACCCAATTTCAAGAGCATTTAAGGAGTCAAATCCAAAGTCTAAGAGAATAAACACTTAAACAGGAAGGAGCACACTATTCTAAAGATCTTTATGGCTCCAAAACAAGATTCTATAGCAGGTATAATGCTAAGGATGGAAGAAGAAGGAATAGAACAAGACTCTTCTTCTTCCCAACATAAAATTTACAACAACCGGAGGAGGAACCGGTGAACTTAAACACTTAGCAGAAGCCTCTTTAGCATGTATAAAAGACATGAGTGAGAAAGGAGGGAATGAATCCTACACATGGTTAGTTTAGGACTTAGCACAATGTGATATCGGGAGAACATTCTTATAGCAACAGTTAGGTATTCAACAAGAAGCTCTACAGGATGAACATACACACTTCCAATACTGTTTACAGAGTCAAGGCAACAGCTTAGGGGTTGGAACACCTACACAGGATGTCACACCCCGATATTTAGCAGCGGAATAAATACCGGGGGACGTGATCGATACAAAATGGACGTATCACAGCTGAGTAACGCAGAGTAACAATTACATATAACCACACATTTCAGATCATAATAACATCATTAAAGGTACTCTTTATTCCATTTTAATCCACTAGTTGAAACCTTACATAGAAAGAACTCACTGAAAAGGGTTCATTATTCAATTAAAACTTCCAGAAAAGTTTCACTATTACATAGACTACTCAAATATCTACTTCTAAACTGTCAACTACTCATATGGCGGGTGCTCATCACTCTTGCCCTGCCCCATCCGACTCCTCTGGTTCCTCATCACTACCTGAAAGGGCAGATGATAGGGTGAGCGAACTAGCTCAATAGGATTTACATCTCAATATTGTGCGGGCACTAATATACATGATTAACATTTAAATAGGCAGGTATGCACATGAATATGATGACAATGCATGCTTTTCTAACAAGTTGAACAGAGAAATAGAACGATGACATTCAATCAATATCGAATTGCATAAACAATGGACATAATTGCAAGAGTAGAATCATATCAAAGAGATTGGCCATATTCAGACATATCATGCGTTCACATGATCAGACGTATCATATCAAATCTTATCATATTAGATCAAATCAAACTTATCATATCAAACGAAGGCACATTCCCACAAATCTTGCTTATTTGTTGTGCTATGCCAAGCACCAAAGTCCATACTCCCCGCGCTAATAAGTACGTTGGGGCGCTCCTCCCCAGGACCAGACCAGGCCCCTTTTTTTTGCACAGGCATTGGATCAATTTTGGACCGGAGTCCCACGTTGTGCCGAACAAACAGATTCATATTATGGCCACAAAGTTTCAATGTCAAGCTCATAGTAAAAGAAACATGATAATTCATAGAGTCCAGGTATGACAATAGCTCAAGAGAACAAGGCAGGATAACGCGTATTTTATGTTTCATAATTCATTAATGTCTTGACATGAGGATGTTTCTAAAGACAGATCATATGCAGAACTGTGCTCTCAATTTCCCCAAGGAGGGTGTGCCTATTCGGGCAAAAAGTGTAAGTGATGAGTCACAAATTTTTCCTAACAGTATGCAATTGACAAATAATTAATTGAACCTGGAAAGCATGTAACTATTGAAACTCATATGCAAATCATGACATTAACACCACTACCAAGTCTATACTAACATGTATTCATCCCCACATTCATATCATATTCTTATCTTATCAATTGACAATAAGCAAGATCACAAGATACCCAATGGACATAAGATCAATCACAATTACATATTAGAATCGTATTCATATCATTACTATTTTTCAATGGGTTGATTTTTTTTAGGTCCATGCATACTATATAACATCATGCACATGCTAGTAGACATCATGAAATGATTAGACCCAAATATGCAATTTTTTTTGTAAGGGTAGTGTCGACCAATGCTTACTGGTGTCGACACAATGCTCAAACACAAGATAAAATAATGCAAAACTGGTCAAGTAGTGTCGACACTAGATCAAGTAGTGTCGACACTAGAGACAGCTTCCAAAAACCTTCTGGCCATATTGGACAGTGTGTCGACACTAGATCAGGTAGTGTCGACACTAGAGACCCTCTCAGAAAACTTCTGGGCCAATTCGGGACAGTGTGTCGACACTAGATCAACTAGTGTCGACACTAGAGACCTTCCCAGAACATACTTCTGGCCAAACTGGACAGTGTGTCGACACTAGATCAGTTGTCGACACTAGTGGCCCTCCCAGAAAAAAACATATAAGTCAAGTGTAACCAGAAAACACGTCTCATGCAGCGATTCATTTTCCCCTCTTATAACTCTCTAAAGAATGATATTTAGACAAAACATTCAACACAAAAGACGACGAGGACAACTAGTAGAAGAAATTTGATGTTGGAGCTTTGATCAAATTCGGTCTTGAATCCCGAGAAAACATGTGAAGAACATAAAGCTAAGTGCAGCCTGAAATCGTAGTATCATGCAGAGACTCTCTTACCATACTTATAACACTCTAAAGAAAGACTTTGGACAAACATCCAACATAAAAGATGATCGTGACTACAAGTAGAAGAACTTTTATGAAGGAAGTTTAGTCTAATTCGGTCTTGAATCACGTGCATAATAAGAAGAACGGGAAAAGCCCTAACTGTGCGCGACTTAGGGAAAACTACAAATACGCAATGTATACTCCAGGAAATTGAGTCAAACCAAGTGCAAATGATTCTAGACTCGAAAATCTACATGATGGTGTTGGTTTTCTTTAATCTTGGCCCGAGAACACCTACCTTCGAATGCTAAGAACTCTCTACAGATTTCTGGGTTGATGCAGAGCGAAGTTGAGGAAGACCACGATTTTCCCCAGTCGTTCTCCACTTCCCCAGTGCTCCAAACACTACTCTCGATCCCAACTTGTTGCTAAACCTCCCCAAGTTTCAGAACGAGTTCTTATAGATTTAGGGTGTACCATCAAGTCCTAACGGGACTAGAAAAGGCTGCGAATTCTGTTTCCTATTTTCCAAGAAATCTGGGATTCTCTCACCCAAAGGAGGTAACAAAGGTTTAGGAACCACCTCTTAGAGTTGGTTTTGGTTTTGGCTTACCTTACATGACTAATCACCCATATTTTAACCCTAATTGCCCTCCCTAATTACTGCATAATTAGGTACACGAATTTCTGGGTATTTCCTTGTCCCATTTTTTTTATCCTTGGGCCAAAAGTACTACATTGACCCAATCTTGTTAATGGTTATTAATACATAATGTTGTGAGTCTCTCCAACATGTTTATTTAATTTATGGTTGGGTTCTTCCGTGTTACAATTTTCCCCGATGTGTGTTTCTCTTGTACGATAATGTACGTAAGTTTTATCGTTCCAATAATCACGAAATTTCTTTATTCTTCTTTAATTCTAAATCACTAAATTTTCGGGGTTTACATCCTCCCCCACTTAAAAATTTGGTCCCCAAATTTACACATAATGGTGTAGTTCGTACCTGAGAATAGTTCTGGTGGTTTTTTCTTCATTCTGTCCTCTTTTCCCAGGTAGCATTAGTAACTCCGTCTCAACTCCATTGGACCTTCACCATAGGTATGGTACGATTCTTGAGTCGTTGAATCTTCCGATCCAGCAGTTTGATCGGCTTCTCTTCATAGTCAATCCTCCCGAATCTCCAAGTCCTCATGATTAATTACATGGTCGGCATTGAATAAGTACTTCCTCAGCATGGATATGTGGAACACATTATGCACGTTCGCCAGCTGGGGAGGTAGTGCAAGTCTATACGCCACCTGACCAATCCTTTCCAGAATTTCAATGGCCCTATGAATCTGGGACCAACTTCCCTTTGATCTCAATCTTTGTATTCCCTTGAAGGTGAGACCTTCAAGAAAACATGTTCGCCAACCTGAAATTCCAGTTCTCTCCTTCTCTTGTCTGCATAACTCTTTTGCCTAGATTGTGCTATCTTTAGACATGTTCCAGACAATTTGAACCTTTTTGACAGTCGCCTCAATTAAGTCGGGTCCAACCCATTGTTTCTCCCCAACCTCTTCCCAGCAAAGGGGTGATCTACAACTCCTGCCATATAAGGCTTCAAACGGAGCCATCTTGATACTTGCCTGATAGCTGTTGTTATATGCAAACTCCATCAGGTACAACTGATCATCCCATCGACCTCTAAAATCTAGCACGAGAGCACGAAGCATATCTTCCACAATTTGATTGGTCCTTTCAGTTTGCCCATCAGTCTGAGGATGGAAGGCAGTACTAAAATTTAGTTTAGTACCCATTGCTGCTTGCAACCCCTTCCAGAAGTGTGAAGTAAATCTAGGGTCCCATCCGATATTATTTAGATGGAACCCCATGCAATCTGACTACTTCCTTAACATATAGTGCATCCAATACATCCACGGACCATGTACTCTTGATCGGCAAGAAGTGAGCCGACTTAGTCAATTGATCAACTATTACCCAATTGCATCCATACCACTCTAGTCTTGGGCAATCCCATGATAAAGTCCATACCGATGCTATCCCACTTCCATTCCGAGATTTCTTGGTAGCAGTCCACCAGCTGTACGGAAATGCTCGGCCTTGACTTTCATGCATGTTAAACAGTATGACACATGATCGCCACATCCCTCTTCATGTTTGGCCACCAATACGACCTTTTAAAGTCTTGGTACATCTTTGTTGATCCTGAATGAATCATGTACTGGACTGGTGAGCTTCATTAGTACCTCTTCTTGAGTTCTCCATGATCAGGGACACATGTTCTACCTCGGAATAATAATCTTCCTTCAGTTGACAGAGTAAAGTCAGGTCTTTGCTCTAGCTTCTCCCTGATCTCAACTAAGAATGGATCCTCTCCCTGTTTCTCCTTGATTTCGGTCAGTAGATCGGATTATATCTGGAGATTAAACATTACTTGTTTTTTCCTTCTTTCCCACGTCTATGTTCAAACTTGCAAATTGCTCCAGTAACTTCCATTCGCCCAACATCATACTAGCTAGCATAGCTCCTGGTTGTCTACTTAGAGCGTCTGCCACTACATTGGCTTTCCCAGGGTGTATTGAATGGAAAAGTCAAAGTCCTTAAGGTACTCTAACCACCTTCTTTGTCTCATGTTAAGCTCCTTCTGTGAGAACAAGTATTTCAAACTCTTGTGGTCAGAAAAGACTTTAAATTGCTCACCATAGATATAATGCCTCCAAATCTTCAAGGCGAATACTACAGCTGCTAACTCCAGGTCATGAACCGGGTAGTTCACTTCGTGGATCTTCAACTGTCTTGAGGCATAAGCTATTACTTTCCCTTGTTGCATTAAGACGCATCCCAGACCTGTTCCAGAAGCATCTGAATAAATTTCAAATCCTCCCTCTTCAGTGGGTAAGGCGAGGACAGGAGCAGTGGTCAGACACCTCTTCAAGTTGTTAAAGCTTTCTTCACATTCATCGGTCCACCAAACAGATTTTCCTTCCGGGTCAGCTTGGTTAACGGCACTGCAATCTTTGAGAATCCTTGATAAACTTCGGTAATATCCTGCTAGACCTAGGAAGCTCCTGATCTCTGTGACGCTTGTCGGTCTTTCCCATTTCAGTACAGCCTCAACCTTTGATGGATCAACCGCGATACCATCCTTGGTCACCACATGTCCTAAAAGGATACCTTCTCCAGCCAGAATTCACATTTACTTAGCTTGGCATATAATTGTTCTCCCTTAAAATCTGTAATGAAATCCTCAAATGCTCCTCATGCTCTTCCTTTGTCTTGGAATAGATCAATATATCATCGATGAATACCACTACAAATTTATTAAGATATGGGCGATAAATGCTATTCATCAACTGCATGAAACTGCAGGGGCATTTGTTAGTCCGAAAGGCATAACAATGAATTCATAATGCCCATACCTGCTTCGAAAGGCTATCTGTGAATGTCTTCTCCTTTGATCCTCAATTGATGATACCGGATCTGAGATCTATTTTAGAGAAGTATCTAGCTCCAGATAATTGATCAAACAACTCATCAATCCTTGGCAGAGGGTATTTGTTCTTGATAGTTAACTGGTTTAGTTGTCTGTAATCTATACATAGCCTCATCGACCCATCTTTCTTCTTGACGAAGAGGACAGGTGCACCCCATGGTGATGTGCTTGGTCGGATGAACCCTTCTCTAACAATTCCATCAGTTGCTCTTTCAATTCCTTCAGTTCTGCGGGGACATTCTATATGGTGCCCTAGATACTGGTGCTGCTCCAGGGACCAACTCGATGGTAAAATCGACCTCTCGCTCAGGAGGAATTCCTGGCAATCTTCGGGGAAACATCAGCGTATTCGCTGACAACATGGATGTCCTCAACTTTGACTTCCTTCTTTGCGATGACAACAGCAGCAAAAAAGGCCATACAACCTGTCCTCATCATCCTTGGCTTGTAGTGCAAGATAAGTGACATCTCCTGCGGTTTCTATCCCCTGTGAACACTAGTTTTGGGTAATGGCTAAAGGTTACCCGACTTCTCCTGCAATTGATACTAGCCCCATGTTCAGACATCCAGTCTGCTCCCATATCACATCATACCCCGCCATGTCCATACATATTAAATTTGCTGGTAGGTTTTGGGTTTTCAATCACACTTCATTGGGTGGCATATGGTTTGTAAGATTGGTGCCAGGACCAATCGAGGTTGACAACTATTCCGGATTTCATTGGGACGGGTTTCACAGGTAGGGTATCAACAAATGTTTGAGATATAAAGGAATGCGTAGCTCCCGTATCAAAGAGAACATTGACGGCCCTCATTATACCGGTACGTTTATACCAACCCACGTCGGTATAGCAAGAGTTCTCACAGTGGGCCATTTACCCAAACGAATACTACCTGAGATACACGCGAATATACAACAGAGTAGCGGAAGTAAAAGACCATTGTCTCCATTCATTCATCATCCACATTTAACATACATGAAGTTTGCAATTAACAATAAGGAACTAAAGTTCACATAATTTAAATTGCTGAAATAGAAATACATAATGTCCACACTTATACATCCCTTTCATGATAATTCTAGTGCAATGTTCAAATTACATACTATGAATACACGAGTCACAAGAAACTCCAAAACTAGCTAATCTCCGCGCTCGGAGTCCGTCTCTACTGCCTCCTCCAAGGTGCCACGTCACCAACTACACCTGTACGCCGAAGCAAGGAGTGAGTCTAGAGACTCAGCAAGAAACACTACCCATAACATACACGCATAAGTCTTAGTGGTTTCTACATGCACATTTACATTTGCAACACATGGCATGCTAGTCATTCTAAAGTTTAAACCTATCATGAAAGTTCTCCAATTTATACATGGATCATGCTTTCAGATTTCTAAAATAAAATTCACCTATCACATGCTCTCTATTCAATTACTCACGAAACTTTAATCTTTAAAGAACTAAGACATGAGAGCTACCAACATGAACATTATGCATACATGGAAGGGAACACAACTAGCATGGATCCTACATGTTTTTAAACACATTCATAGACATTTTCACATGCTTTAAGTTGCCGGTTTCACATGGTTTCATGGCTGCAAACTACACATGAGAGCTACAATATCGCTTAAGCAAATCATATGAATAACCAATCATGCTATTTGTACACGTACTCATTAATTCCCTAACATGGATTCTAGGCATTTTTGCACACATACACATGATAATAACCACATGAATTTACTGATTTCACATGGTTTCAAATTTGTCTCACATGGATTTCAACAACGTATTTTTACCATTTAGAAGTTCACATTTTCTTTACACAAGTTTTCTCTTTCACATGGTTACACTTTACACATACACATTCACATTGTTCACTTACACATTTACACATTTCACATACACATTACACATTTTAGGTGCCGTGACACATAGTCCAAACCACCAAAGAAGGACATATACACATCACATTACACATAGACGCCATCTAGGCATTCCAATGGCGACTCTTAGACTGCGCAGACCGGGAGAACAAGTCTCCACCCTAACTAGTGGTACTTGTCCACCTCCAGGATTTCCCCCTAATGCCCTTAGGGTCACTTACACATTGAACTTTCTCAGGAGGACTTTTCCCTGATACAGCTCCACTGCCCTCTACGGAAGCAGTGTCACATTGGCACAGTTACACATTTACCGTTTACACATGGTTTTACACTTCACACTTTTCATCACATTCACTTTCTCACTCACATGAATATCTTTGTTTTTCCTGACATGGCACTACAGATTTCAGGAGTTTAACATACAGAAATTTTCACTAATCAAGTTGGGTTTAGACAATAACTAACAACATTACGATAATATACGTAGATTATCACATTTCACATGAAAATACATAACTTCTTATTTACTGATCCAAATGACCTGAAATTTTAACCACATGCTGTTTTCAAGTTCAAGATCATACACTCAAATTTTCAGATTTTTATGAGCTAAATAGAATTTTCATAAAATCAAACACTTATTTTGTATGCCATTCACAATTCAAGCTACATGGAGTTTAACACATCATGAAATGTTGTCACTCACTGTTGAACAGAGGTTTCTGTCACATACATGATCTGAGGATGCATAATCTACCCTAAATCATACATCTATAGATCGAACCACAGACCATTCTTGCATACTTTTATTTTATTCTACCAAACTGAGTTTATTAGCAATTCATACAAGCATGGACAATTTATCAAAACTGAGTACATGTATGCTGATCCACTAACCTTCATGATCTAATAAACCAAGGCATTCAGACCAATCCTACTCATGAAACATAAATTTGGCAAGATCATTAACAAGTCATGCTTACAATTCATGGGATACAATATTTCCTACATTCACCATCACACACCACATTCCTACACACCACAATTGACTTATACATAGAGTATAGGATTACCATATATCCTCATCACGGAAACCATACCGAAATTATGTAAAGGAAGGGCAGAACAGTTCACTGTCTGTCCAGAGGAACTTGGCGGCGGTCTCTGGCCGCTGACTCAGGGTCAGAGGCATGGTCGATGGACGCCAAGCATGATATCGGCGTCCATTGACCTTGCCGTCAATGCAGGTCTGTGCAGAAACACAGACCCGAGCTCTCAAACTTGGGTGAATGGGAGGGTCTAGAACTCGAGGAAAAATCCATAAAAATGATAGAAGCGACCTAGACACATACGGGAACATCATGGATAGGTCACTTGCCTTTTAAAAATCCTCCAAGGATCTAGGGTGTGGTGAAGCCCTCCTTGGGCAGTCCCAAGAAAGTGCAGAACTCCCTCCTAGATCTTCTTCCTCCGGCTCCGGGATGATCTCCACAGTAAGGGGACGTCGGGGAAGCCTCCTCTTTGCTCCAGCTACCTTCTTGTCGTGAAGATGGCCGGATCAAGCTCCAGAAAGACTGATTTTCGGGTGCAAAAGTGGGGTTTTTCTCAGTTTCTCTCTAGGGTTTTTCTTTCCCTTTTTCTCCTCTTGCAAGGGTGAAGAGAGGGTGGGAGAGGCCATTTCGGGTTCAGACATAAGGGGAGTCTCTCTCCCACTCACCAGGTGACTTGACAGCCTTCAGAGCCGTTGGGGACAGTCCTCCAATGGTTGGCTTTCTTGTTTCAGAAGCTTGCAGCTCTGCTGCGCATGCAGGCCAGAGAGATTGGCGTCCATATCGCTGGACGCCAGGATTAGTGTTGGCGTCCATGTCTGGACGCTGACACCACCTAAACGGCCTGGTTGACGCCAAGATGGCCTTCGGCCAGAAGTCTAAAATATGCAGAAACCATGCCTACCATGCATATATACATGCAATATGTATATGGCATTATATCCATACTATCACCATGCAATACATACATTATTTATATTTTATAAAACACATGCACACGTACTTATACTAATCAATACGTACGTAAATATGTACATACATACACAAGCACAAATATACACACATAAATACAAATAATGCGACGGAAATTCGAGGGCCTTACACCCTCTCCCCCTTAAAGAAACTTCGTCCTCGAAGTTAGAACGACACTACTCAAACAAAAGGGGATATTTCTTCTTCATCGCATCCTCAAGCTCCCACGTAGCCTCCTCACGTGAGAAGTTCCGCCATAGAACTTTCACCGACCAATACTCTTGTTCCGAAGATGCTGAACCTTCCGGTCAAGAATGGCTACTGGTTGCTCGACATACGAAAGATCTGGCTGGATCTCCACTGGCTCATGACTAATCACATGAGACGGATCTCGGACATACTTCCTGAGCATAGATACGTGGAATACAGGGTGAACGCTAGCCAAAGCTGGGGGTAAAGCTAGCTCATACGCCACGCTGCCCAACGTCTGAGAATCTCATATGGGCCAATGAACCTAGGGCTTAGCTTGCTATGCCTGCCAAATCTGACAACACCTCGAGTAGGCGATATCTTCAAGAAGACATGATCGCCAACCTCGAACTCCAAATCCTTTCTCCTGTTGTCGGCATAACTCTTCTGCCTATCCTGTGCCACAACAAGCCTTTTCCTGATAAGCTGGATCTTATCCGAAGTTTCCTGAACTAACTCCGGTCCGATCAATTGCCTATCACCAGTCTCCTCCCAACATAAAGGATCTGCAGGGCCTACCATACAACGCCTCGAATGGAGCCATACCAATACTAGCATGAAAGCTGTTGTTGTAGGCGAACTCCACAAGAGGTAAATGACGCTCCAATCATCCTTCCAATCCAGACACACGCTCTCTCAACATATCCTCGAGCGTCTGGATAGTCCTCTCGGACTGTCCATCGGTCGGGATGAAACGCCGAACTGAGCTTCAGCTCCGAACCTAACGTATCCTGAAGACCCTTCCACAATCTCGAAGTAAATCTCGGATCTCGATCCGAAATGATCGACTTCGGCACACCATGCAATCTAATGACACTACTAACATACAATCTAGTTAATTCTCTACTGACTGCTTCTTCTTCATAGGCAAGAAATGAGCAGTCTTCGAGAACCTATCTACAACTACCCAAATCGAGTCGTTGCCCCTTCTAGATCGAGGCAAACCCGATACGAAGTCCATAGTGACAGCTTTTTCCACACTGGGATATCCATCCTCTGCATAAGGCCAGATGGTCGCTGCCGCTCGGCTTTCACTTGCTGACATACTAGACACCTAGACACATAATCTGCAACATCCTTCTTCATGCCGGACCACCAAAATGATATCTTCAGTCTTGATACATCTTAGTGTTACCCGGATGAATAGAGAATCACGATCTATGAGCCTCCGCTAACACATGCTCACGCCATCTACTACATCAGGGACACAAACACGGTGCTGAAATCTAATCACACCGTCCTCATCACGAGCAATGCCCACCTTACCCACTAACTCTAACAATCTAGGGTCGGCTTTCTGCTGCTCAATCACCTCATCCAAGACTGAGGATCTAAGGGATAGCTGAGCTACAAAAGCCTGACACAACGATGGCTCTAACTCGGTCATAGAGCATGCTGCATCCTCCAACATCTTCCAATCCTGCTGGAGCGAAGTCCTCTTTCTACTAAGAGCATCGGCTACGACATTCGCCTTTCCAGGATGGTACTGAAGGTCGAAGTCATAGTCCTTCAAGAACTCAATCCATCTTCTCTGCCTCAGGTTTAATTCCTTTTGGGAGAAAAGATACTTCAAGCTCTTGTGGTCGGTAAACACCTCAAATCTGACACCATAAAGATAGTGCCTCCAGATCTTTAGTGCATGAACCACTGCTGCGAGCTCCAAGTCATGAGTCGGATAGTTCCTCTCATGCTCCTTCAACTGACGAGAAGCATAAGCCACTACTCTTTCTTGCTGCATGAGCACACAGCCTAACCCAATCCGAGACGCATCCGTATAGATGGCAAAGCCCTCTAGACCACTAGGCAATACCAACACGGGAGCAGAAGTAAGCTTAGCCTTCAATAGCTGAAAGCTACGCTCACATGCCTCAGACCATACGAACTTCTCACCCTTCCTGGTCAGCTTGGTCAAAGGGGCGGCGATGGATGAGAATCCCTCAATGAATCGCCTGTAATATCCTGCTAACCCAAGGAAACTACGAATCTCCGAAGGAGTCTGGGGAATCTCCCAATCCATAACTGCCTGAACCTTTGCTGGATCAACTGCAACACCAGCGCCGGAGATAACATGCCCGAGAAAGTGAACCTCACGCAACCAGAACTCGCACTTGCTGAACTTCGCATACAGCTTGTGCTCACGGAGAACCTCTAAGACTAGCCTCAAATGCTGACGGTGCGTGGCCTCATCCGGAGAATAGACCACACGTCATCAATGAACACACAACAAAGCTATCTAAATACGAACTAAACACCCGGTTCATGAGATCCATGAACGCTGCAGGGGCGTTGGTCAATCCGAAGGAAGAACCAAAAACTCATAATCTATAACGGGATCTAAATGCCGTCTTGGACACATCCTCACTCCTAATCCGCAACTGATGATAACCAGATCGCAAGTCAATCTTGGAAAAGACTGATGCATCCTGCAACTGGTCAAACAGATCATCAATCCGAGGTAAGGGATACCTGTTCTTCACAGTCACTTGGTTCAACTTCCTATAATCAATGCACAACCTAAGTGACCCGTCTTTCTTCTTGACGAACAATACAGGTGCGCCCCAAGGGAAACACTAGGGCGAATGAATCCCTTATCAAGCAATTCTTGCAATTGCTTCCTCAACTCTGCTAACTCTGCAGGTGCCATCCGATATGGGGCCTTCGAGATAGGAGAGGTGCCTGGAAGCAACTCTATAGTGAACTCTATCTCCCTATCGGTGGCAATCCAGACAAGTCATCGGAAAGACATCTGGAAAATCCTGCACCACATCGATCTCTGCAAGAGTCAGTGACGAACTAGCATCGGTACTAGCATAACGCTGGCAAGAAATGCGTCACAACCCTTGTTCACCATGCGCATCGCCTTCATGGCAGAGATAACTACTTTCCCCGCTAAGTTCTTTGCAAGGGATGAGAGAACTCGTCCTCACCAGAATGCGGAAAACAATCTTCTTCCGACGACAATCCCTAACGCATAGTGCTCCTCTAGCCAATCCAGACCAAGAATACAATCATAGTCCTTCATCTTTAGCAAGAAGAAACACCCATCTAGGAATCTATCCTCAATGCACACAGGTAACGACGGAATGCACTTCCTAGTCGATACCGTACCCGCAGGGGTGTGCACAGACAAAGGGACCTCTAACTCCTCAGACTCTATGCCTGACTCTAGGGCTAACTGCCTAGCGAACCGCTTGGAAATGAACGAGTGAGTGGCACCCGTATCAAACAAAACCTAGCGTGCACACCGAAAAGCAAAACCGTACCTTCGGTGACATGCTCCGCCTGCTCGGCGTCCTCGCGAGCTAAAGCAAACACTCGAGCTGGGGCTCGAGGCCTTCCTGGTCTTCCTGTAGCTGGCGCGGCTGCCGCTACTGCTGCTGTGCTGGCGCTCCACGCTGAGCTCCTTGCTGAAGTCTTGGGCAATCCTTGATCTTATGGTCGCTGCTCCCACACTTCAAGCATCTACCCGCTACTAACCAACACTCGAACCACCATGGGTCTTCCCACATGGGGACACTCCTTCTTCACACCAGGGGAACGTACAAAAGGTACCTGAGAGTTTTCTGACGCCACTGGTTTCTGCGGTGTCTGGTACACCGTCTTCTTCTTATCCTGCCGCTGGAATGTCGCTGCCGGCCTCTTTTGCGAAGCCTTCTTCTCCTCCAGATATTGCTCCATTTCTCCCTCCTATCTGCAGGCAGTGCTGAGGGCCTCGTCTAGCGTGCGGTGGTCAAACGCCACGAGTCTCGTCCTCAGTGATGGCTTGAGTCCCATCACGAACTTCTTCGTCCTCCTGCGCTCATCCTCTACGATATGCGGTGCATATTTAGAAAGTTCAGAAAACCTTACCTCGTATTCCAGGACGGTCATTGATCCTTGTGTCAGGGATAGAAATTCTTGCTCCATTTTGTCCTGGATATGCTCTGGGACGAACTTGGCTCGAAAGAGCCTCACGAACGCGTCCCACGCCACGTCTACTGCTCCGTCCTCAAAGCGTGTACGTAGTAGGGAGGACCACCATACATCAGCTCTCTCCTGCAATACACCTTCATAAGCACCAACTAACAAATTCTAGCTTGACAAACAACATACAAGCATAAACTAAAGCATACCTGTAGCATGTAGGTGGCTAATGTCACCTTATCCTCATCAGGACATCTGATAGCTCGGAAGATTTTCTCTGTCTCCCTTAACCAGCTTTCTGCCATTAGTGGATCACTCTCCCCCTTAAAAGAGGGTGGGGTCATCCTCTTGAATCGCTCCATGATGGGAGGTCCACCATGGTCCTGAGCTGGTGCCTGAGTCTGCTACATTAAACAATAACAATACACAATAAACACAATATCATGCAATTTAAATAGCAAACTACTAGGTTGTTTCATTATTCTACCTGGGCCTCCAACTGGGCCTGGAGTGCTGCCTGGGTATGAGCCTGCGTCTGCATGGCTTGCACCAGACCTTGCATGAATACTCCGTAGTCCACTGGCGGTGGTGGGGGAAGCACAGGACCCTGTGGGGCCGGGGCCTGCTGCTCCGCCCGCTCCTCACGCCTCTGCTTGTCGTCGCGAGCCGGCACACCTCCACGTCGTCCACGGGAAGCCATGGCTGTAATAAAATTTCAGCCACCATTAGAGCTAGGTTACTAAGTTTTCTAACCATTTTCTTATCTATCTTTCACTTCTTATTAGTGTTTTCTACACATGTGGACATACTTAGCATGCAATGGGGATGATGACTTAGGTATATTCATGTGTAATCTCAACCGGTCGCTCTAATACCAATCTCTGTGACGGCCCTCATTATACCGGTACGGTTATACCAACCCACGTCGGTATAGCAAGAGTTCTCACAGTGGGACATTTACCCAAACGATACTAACAGCTGAGATACACGCGAATATACAACAGAGTAGCAGAAGTAAAAGACCATTGTCTCCATTCATTCATCATCCACATTTAACATACATGAAGTTTGCAATTAACATAAGGAACTAAAGTTCACATAATTTAAATTGCTGAAATAGAAATACATAATGTCCACACTTATACATCCCTTTCATGATATTTAGTACAATGTTCAAATTACATACTATGAAATACACGAGTCACAAGAAACTCCAAAACTAGCTAATCTCCGCGCTCAGAGTCCGTCTCTGCTGCCTCCTCCAAAGGTGCCCGTCACCCAACTACACCTGTACGCCGAAGCAAGGAGTGAGTCCAGAGACTCAGCAAGAAACACTACCCAACATACACGCATAAGTCTTAGTGGTTTCTACATGCACATTACAATTTGCAACACATGGCATGCTAGTCATTCTAAAGTTTAAACCTATCATGAAAGTTCTCCAATTTTATACATGGATCATGCTTTCAGATTTCTAAGATAAAATTCACCTATCACATGCTCTCTATCAATTTACTCACGAAACTTTAATCTTTAAAGAACTAAGACATGAGAGCTACCAACATGAACATTATGCATACATGGAAGGGGAACACAACTAGCATGGATCCTACATGTTTTTAAACACATTCATAGACATTTTCACATGCTTTAAGTTGCTGGTTTCACATGGTTTCATGGCTGCAAACCTACACATGAGAGCTACAATATCGCTTAAAGCAAATCATATGATAACCAATCATGCTATTTGTACACGTACTCATTAATTATCCCTAACATGGATTCTAGGCATTTTTGCACACATACACATGATAATAACCACATGAATTTACTGATTTCACATGGTTTCAGATTTGTCTCACATGGATTTCAACAACGTATTTTTACCATTTAGAATTCACATTTTCTTTACAGAGTTTTCTCTTTCACATGGTTACACTTTACACATACACATTCACATTGTTCACTTACACATTTACACATTTCACATACACATTACACATTTTAGGTGCCGTGACACATAGTCCAAACCACCAAAGAAGGACATACACATCACATTACACATAGACGCCATCTAGGCATTCCAATGGCGACTCTTGGACTTCGCAGACCGGGAGAACAAGTCTCCACCCTAACCAGTGGTACTTGTCCACCTCCAGGATTCCCCCTACTGCCCTTAGGGTCACTTACACATTGAACTTTCTCAGGGGGACTTTTTCCCTGATACAGTTCCACTGCCCTCTACGGAAGCATGTCACATTGGCACAGTTACACATTTACCGTTTACACATGGTTTTACACTTCACACTTTTCATCACATTCACTTTCTCACTCACATGAATATCTCTGTTTTTCCTGACATGGCACTACAGATTTCAGGAGTTTAACATACAGAAATTTTCACTAATCAAGTTGGGTTTAGACAATAACTAACCACATTACGATAATATACGTAGATTATCACATTTCACATGAAAATACATAACTTTTTATTTACTGATCCAAATGACCTGAAATTTTAACCACATGCTGTTTTCGGGTTCAAGATCATACACTCAAATTTTTAGATTTTTATGAGCTAAATAGAATTTTCATAAAATCAAACACTTATTTTGCATGCCATTCACAATTCAAGCTACATGGAGTTTAACACATCATGAAATGTTGTCACTCACTGTTGAACAGAGGTTTCTGTCACATACATGATCTGAGGATGCATAATCTACCCTAAATCATACATCTATAGATCGATCACCACAGACATTCTTGCATACTTTTATTTTATTCTACCAAACCGAGTTTATTAGCAATTCATACAAGCATGGACAATTTATCAAAACTGAGTACATGTATGCTGATCCACTAACCTTCATAATCTAATAAACCCAAGGCATTCAGACCAATCCTACTCATGAAACATAAATTTGGCAAGATCATTAACAAGTCATGCTTACAATTCATGGGATACAATATTTCCTACATTCACCATCACACACCACATTCCTCCACACACCACAATTGACTATACATAGAGTATAGGATTACCATATATCCTCATCACGGAAACCATACCGAAATTAATGTAAAGGAAGGGCAGAACAGTTCACTGTTCTGTCCAGAGGAACTTGGCGGCGGTCTCTGGCCGCTGACTCAGGGTCAGCGGCATGGTTGATGGACGCCAAGCATGATATCAGCGTCCATTGACCTTGCCGTCAATGCAGGTCTGTGCAGAAACACAGACCTGAGCTCTCAAACTTGGGTGAAGGGAGGGTCTAGGACTCGAGGAAAAATCCATAAAAATGATAGAAACGACCTAGACACATACGGAACATCATGGATAGGTCACTTGCCTTTTAAAAATTTCCTCCAAGGGATCTAGGGTGTTGGTGAAGCCCTCCTTAGGCAGTCCCAAGAAAGTGCAGAACTCCCTCCTAGATCTTCTTCCTCTGGGCTCCGGATGATCTCCACAGCAAGGGACGTCGGGGAAGCCTCCTTCTTTGCTCCAGCTACCTTCTTGTCGTGGAAGATGGCCGGATCAAGCTCCAGGAAGACTGATTTTCGGGTGCAAAAGTGGACTTTTTTCTCTCTTTTCTCTCTAGGGTTTTTTTTCCCTCTTTTCCTCTTTTCTCTCTTGCAAGGGTGAAGAGAGGAGTGGGAAGGCCATTTCGGGTTCAGACATAAGGGGAGTCTCTCTCCCACTCGCCAGGTGACTTGACAGCCTTCAGAGCCGTTGGGGACAGTCCTCCAATGGTTGGCTTTCTTGTTTCAGAAGCTTGCAGCTCTGCTGCGCATGCAGGCCAGAGAGATTGGCGTCCATATCGCTGGACGCCAGGATTAGTGTTGGCGTCCATGTCTGGACGCTGACACCACCTAAACGGCCTGGGATTGACGCCAAGATGGCCTTCGGCCATAAGTCTAAAATATGCAGAAAACCATGCCTACCATGCATATATACATGCAATATGTATATGGCATTATATCCATACTATCACCATGCAATACATACATTATTTATATTTAATATAAACACATACACACGTACTTATACTAATTAATACGTACGTAAATATGTACATACATACACAAGCACAAATATACACACATAAATACAAATAATGCGACGAAAATTCGTGGGCCTTACATAACATATGCAAGTCGGGAAAGAATAGTAAGTGCACCTTCCACGATACCTCCTTCGCCAGCAACTTCTGGTTCCTGAATAGCTTGCAAGCGGCCTTGCCTCTTCTGTCCATTCGGACGTTTGTCCTGAGGGGCTTGTTCTTTCAATATTAGGCAGTCTGAGATCCTATGGTCATGACTCCCACAGCGCAGGCATCTCCCTTGCGCTCTCCAACATTGTTTAGACCGGTGACTAGCTTTGTCACAGTGTTTGCACCTTTCTCCCGTCGTCACCACTATCTACTTTCCTAACTCATTTGGCTTTTTATCAGCTGGTTCATTTACTCCGCCACTGGGCCTTTTCTTCCCAATGGTCGGCTGATACCTTTCTGTAGAAGACACTTGCTCCCTTTTCATGGATTTTCCCGTAATTCTTTCAGCAGTCTCCATGGCATCTTCCAGTAACTGAGCCTTCTTTACCATGTCAGCATAGGTCTGAATGTCCATTGGCGCCAGTTGAGTGATGAACTGGGGCCTCAAGCCATTCAGAAAGTGTTTTGCCTTCATCCTTTCTGTCCCATTAAGTGAACATCATATCGGGACAGACGAGAGAATTGGGCCTCGTACTCGGCACATTGAGTCCTCTCTGCTTCAAAGCCGCAAATTCGGTTGCTTTCCGCTCCTAGACTGTAACGTCGCGTGCTTTTCGGATCCATGCGGATCATGTGTGTAATGGTTGTGATGGCCGTTGTGAGGCTAGTGTGAGATGGTTGTGTGGAATGTGTGGTTTGGATGTGTGGTTTGTTCAGGTGAGGAGCAGGTTTGGTCCTGAAATGAAATAGGACCTGCTGCAGTTGAGTTGGAGTTGGCGGCCAGGGGTGGTCGTTGACTTGTTGGCGTCCAGATAAGGTGCCGTTGACTGCATGAACTTGGCGGCATAAGATGTGGACGTTTATGGTGGCGGTTGCCCTAGGCGGCAAAGGGGTTGACGCCAACCTGTGAATTCTGCAGGTTATAGGGTCACCCGAGGGCAGGTTTTCCACCCTGTTCTCTCTTCCCCTTGCCTCAGCTTTATGCCCTCGTATCCCTAAAGCTTCCAACAGGTAGAGGAGAGTGGCTGGAGGATCGTGGGACATGTAGCGTTGCCAAATCGGACGAGGAAACGCCGTGGCGTGGTGCAATTGCCGTAGGAGCTTGTGGAGGGTTCGGTGTGAACTGGGAGAATTCGGAAGGTTTAAGCGTGTTCTAAGGTAGGGAACGAACCCTGTTAGCTTCGTAGGATCATTAAAACACGACTTAACCACATAATCAGCATGTTTAATGCATTTTCGGATTAAGTTGCACCATGTGGGGATAATGGGTGGTTTGATGAATTTAAGTAGTAAAGCATGCTGTTTTGGTTTAATTATAATGTGTGGATGTTAGAGGAACTATTTCATTGTGTTTTCTCGATGGTTTCGGGATCATGAATGCCTGTAGAATCAGTTAGGGTTTCTGCAAGAACTGGTGTGGAGGAGCTTGGCGTCAACATCGTTGGACGCCAGGTTCTTGAGCTGGGAACTAGACGGCCAGATACCTTGCTGTTTATATCCCATCGACGACAGTCGATGTTGCCGTCAGCATGCTCTTGTTTTAAATATTGATATATTGAATATCTGTTGGTATTAAGTGGTGCAACGATAATCGTGGTGCACCCAGTGCTCGTGTTTTCTAGGACCAGCGTACTGAGTACGCAGTTGGTTGGTTCTTTACGTATTTGTGTAGTGTTCACGTGTAGTGGACTACTAGTGCACGCGGTTTACGTGTGACTTCACGTGGTTTGTGTGTGACGTGCACGTGGTTTTGTGTACGTGACAAGTAGTATGACGCCTACCGTGGTTACCTCTCCAGTTGGGTGCCCCAGGTTCTTTGTGAGCCAGGCTGTTAGCTCGGTTTTTGTCCGGTACTTGTTTGTACCGTCGAGGTCTGTGTCGTCTGACCTGGACACCCTCACTCCTTTGCTTGAGTTGTATGTCCGGCTGAGGGAAAGACGACAGTGGGACAGTGACACTTGTGTTTGTCTTTAGTCACTTGTAGCGCGCTCGTAGTTGGGGTTTGGACACCAGTAGTCGACACTGGTCCCCAGCTAGTCCTCTTCCAGTGCCTCACTCTAGCGAGCCCAGGCCAGGGTCTCTGGAGGTGCCAGGCATGGGCCTGCGACCGTGTGGTCCGCAGGTGGTGGTGTTTAGTTGGTCTCCACAGTTGCTTGACTTTTTCACGTGGAGCGGCAGCTGGACCTTTCGTCCGTGGCTGCGAGACTGAGAGGTAGACCTATGTTAGCTTGTCCGAGTCAGTCTCTGGTGTCGCGAACCAGTTCACGTGACTCGTGTTTGGCTGTCTCTACTTTAGCTTGTACACCTGTACTGGTTTGCCGTTAATTATTACAATTGTTTTTCGTAGTCGGCAGACGGTGAGTACTTTTACAGCTTTTATATCCTGCTTAGCTGTTCTATAAATTGTTGGTATTGTTTTATGCTTTCGTACCTGTGGTTTGGTTTTGCTCGGTGTTGGGGGAGTTCCCTACTGAGCCAGTGACTAGCGAGGCTCACCCCTACCCCCACAGGAGAGAGCGAGGAGGGCGTTTCTCGACCGTCGTTCAGTTCGGAGCCGCGCCGTAGCGGTGCAGGGTCAGTACCTCCGGCAGTGTAGCCTCCAGCAGTGTAGTGTGGTGTAGTTAGTTATTTATTTTCTTCAGTTGTACCTCGGGGTATGCCCCAGGCTCTTGTACTTCTTTTCAGTTTTTGTGGAAATATGGCTATGTAACTTGTGAAATATATATAGAATATGGTGTGTTCCTTTGTGTTTACACGGACTGTGGTTTGGTATCCCTTGCGAGGCTTCGGCCCGTTCGCGGGAGGCGGACTCGGATCAAGTACGTTATCGGTTTAACGGGCTTGGCCGAGGCGTTCCGTCACATGGACCCTCTCAGAGAAGTACTTGGTGTTGAAGTGCTCAATGAACTGAGCCCATGTTAGTTTGCTGACCATTCAGTGTTGCTTCTACCGACTCCCACCATGCCCTGGCATCCTTTTCCAATAGAAAGTCGCCAGTAGTACTTTGTTCTGGTCTGTGCATTGCATGACCCTAAATATCCTTTCAATTTCCTTAACCCAGTGTTCAGCAACATCTGGGTCAGTACTCCCTCCAAACCTAGGCGGATCCATATTCCAAAAAATCCGGTGGAGATCACCGGCTCCGCGGTTACCTCCACCCTGGGTGGCTTGCAGAATAGCCTGAGTCAAGTTCTGTATTGTTTGTTGCATGTCCCTAGCCTGGGCACGTTCAGCGGCCATTGAGGTAATAAGTACCTTCAAGATAATAATATAAGTCAGTCATCTAAATATATCAAATGTGTCTTCTATTCCCATGGTTCTACCCATGCTCACATTAGGTACGACAGATGTTGACTTGTGTGATCTAATTTCATTCTATGTTCCTATTTCCCTTGGACCCTAAAGTTTAGGCTCTGATACCAACTGTCACGCCCCGATATCTAGCAGCGGAATAAATACCGGGGGACGTGATCGATACAAAATGGACGTATCATAGTTGAGTAACACAGAGTAACAATTACATATAACCACACATTTCAGATCATAATAACATCATCAAAGGTACTCTTTATTCCATTTCAATCCACTAGTTTAAACCTTACATAGAAAAACTCATTGAAAAGGGTTCATTATTCAATTAAAACTTCTAGAAAAGTTTCACTATTACATAGACTACTCAAATATCTACTTCTAAACTGTCAACTACTCATATGGCGGGTGCTCATCACTCTTGCCCTACCCCATCCGACTCCTCTGGTTCCTTATCACTACCTGAAAAGGGCAGGATGATAGGGTGAGCGAACTAGCTCAGTAGGATTTACATCTCAATTTGTGCGGGCACTAATATACATGATTAACATTTTAAATAGGCAGGTATGCACATGAATATGATGACAATGCATGCTTTTCTAACAAGTTGAACAGAGGAATAGAACAGATGACATATCAATCAAATATCGAATTGCATAAACAATGGACATATATTGCAAGAGTAGAATCATATCAAAGAGATTGGCCATATTCAGACAGATATCATGCGTTCACATGATCAGACGTATCATATCAAATCTTATCATATCAGATCAAATCAAACTTATCATATCAAACGAAGGCACATTCCCACAAATCTTGCTTATTTGTTTGTGCTATGCCAAGCTCCAGAAGTCCATACTCCCACGGTTAATAAGTACGTTGGGGCTCCTCCCCAGGACCGGACCAGGCCCCTTTTTTTGCACAGGCATTGGATCAAATTTGGACCGGAGTCCCACGTTGTGCAGAACAAACAGATTCATATTATGGCCACAGAGTTTCAATGACAAGCTCATAGTAAAAGAACATGATCATTCATAGAGTCAAGGTATGACAAAAGCTCAAGAGAACAAGGCAGGATAACGACGTATCTTATGTTCATAATTCATTAATGTCTTGACATGAGGATTTTCTAAAGACAGATCATATGCAGAACATGTGCTCTCAATTTCCCCAAGGAGGGTGTGCCTATTCGGGCAAAAGTGTAAGTGATTAGTCACATATTTTTCCTAACAGGTAGCAATTGACAAATAATTAATTGAACACCGGAAAGCATGTAACTATTGAAACTCATATGCAAATCATGACATTAACACCACTAACAAGTCCATACTAACATGTATTCATCCCCACATTCATATCATATTCTTATCTTATCAATTGACAATAAGCAAGATCACAAGATAACCAATGGACATAAGATCAATCACAATTACACATTAGAATCGTATTCATATAATTACTATTTTTCAATGGGTTGATTTATTTTAGGTCCATGCATACTATATAATCATGCACATGTTAGTAGACATCATGAAATAATCAGACCCAAAATATGCAAATTTTTTGTAAGGTAGTGTCGACACATGCTTACTGGTGTCGACACAATGCTTCAAACACAAGACAAATAATGCAAAACTGATCAAGTAGTGTCGACACTAGATCAAGTAGTGTCGACACTAGAGACAGCTTCCAGAAAACCTTCTGGACAATATGGGACAGTGTGTCGACACTAGATCAGGTAGTGTCGACACTAGAGACCCTCCCAAAAACTTCTGGGCCAATTCGGGACAGTGTGTCGACACTAGATCAACTAGTGTCGACACTAGAGACCTTCCCAGAACAGACTTCTGGCCAAACTGGGACAGTGTGTCGACACTAGATCAGGTAGTGTCGACACTAGTGGCCCTCCCAGAAAAAAACATATAAGTCAAGTGTAACCAGAAAACACGTCTCATGCAGTGATTCACTTTCCCCTCTTATAACTCTCTAAAGAATGATATTTAGACAAAACATTCAACACAAAAGATGACGAGGACAATTAGTAGAAGAACTTTGATGTTGGAGCTTTGATCAAATTCGGTCTTAAATTCTGATAAAACATGTGAAGAACATAAAGCTAAGTGCATCCTGAAATCGCAGTATCATACAGAGACTCTCTGACTATGCTTATAACACTCTAACAAAAGACTTTTGGACAAAACGTCCAACATAAAAGATGATCGTAACTACAATTAGAAAACTTTTATGAAGGAAGTTTAGTCTAATTTGATCTTTAATCACGTGCATAATAAGAAGAACGAGAAAAGCCCTAACTGTGCGCGACTTAGGGAAAACTACGAATACGCAATGTATACTCCAGGAAATTTAGTCAAACCAAGTGCAAATGATTCTAGAGTCGAAAATCTACATGATGGTGTTGGTTTTCTTTAATCTTGGCCCGAGAACACCTACCTTCGAATGCTAAGAACTCTCTGCAGATTTCTGGGTTGATGCACAGCGAAGTTGAGGAAGACCACGATTTTCCCCAGCCGTTCTCCACTACCCCAGCGCTCCAAACGCTACTCTCGATCCCAACTTGTTGCTAAACCTTCCCCAAGAGTTTCAGAACGAGTTCTTATAGATTTAGGGTGTACCATCAAGTCCTAACGAGACTAGGAAAGGGCTGCGAATTCTGTTTCCTAGTTTCCAAGAAATCTGGGATTCTCTCACCCAAAGGAGGTAGCAAAGGTTTAGGAAACCACCTCTTAGAGTTGGGTTTGGTTTTGACTTACCTTACATGACTAATCACCCATATTTTAACCCTAAATTGCCCTCCCTAATTACTGCATAATTAGGTACACGAATTTCTGGGTATTTCCTTGTCCCCATTTTTTTTATCCTTGGGCCAAAAGTACTCCATTGACCCAATCTTGTTAATGGGTTATTAATACATAATGTTGTGAGTCTCTCCAACATGTTTATTTAATTTATGGTTGGGTTATTCTTCTGTGTTACAATTTTCCCCGATGTGTTTTCTCTTGTACGATAATGGTACGTAAGTTTTATCGTTCCAACAATCACAGAATTTCTTTATTCTCCTTTAATTCTAAATCACTAAATTTCCGGGGTGTTACACAGGAGGCTTCATAGCAAGTCGAGTGGGTAAGATTGAGAGAGAAAGGAAAAGAATTCTACCTGATTTGAGAAGGTGAAGACCTTCACTTCCACTTGATAAAGAAACCCACAATGACAGAAGAGGGAAATGGTACTGGGAGTATAGTCCTTGCAGTCCACGAGCAGCTACACTTGTAGCTCTTCTTATATGAGTGAAGAAAGCAACAACTCCTGTAGCCAATTTCCCACGCAAGGTGCAAGACCACAACAGCAGCACCTTAAAGCAAGAACTACTCCAGCAGTTCCCCAGCAGCAAGGGCAGAGGAATATGAGCAAGAACAAAGGGTGCAAAAATAGGGAAAAGAAACAACAGATGCTTGCGTTAACGGGAAAGTTTGCAAGGTGGTCACAGAGTGGGTTTTATAGCCCCAAGTCCCTTCCATGCACAAAGCCACTCCGGTTCCCAGTGTTGGAAGTAAAACCCCACTTAACCACCCACAGCCACCTAGCCCATGCATGCCCTGCAAGTTACACATGGTAACTAACGTGTTACTTCACCCTCAAGTGTGCTGGCTTCCCCTAAGCCTCACACGTAGGCACCCAAAAATCCAAGAAAATGGCCACCGTAATTGGCCCAAAATCAGCTGCCCAAAGATCCTTATGTAACACTTCAAATGATGTCCGCTTGTTTTAAAATTTTAACCATAGACTAATGTGATGGTTTTACAAATTATGGTGATTTTATTTTAATTTTTAAAATTTATTTTACACTGGGTGATAAATTACCCGGAAAATAGTTGTGTCGGCTTAATCTCATAATCCATATGTCAACAAATCCGGATATTTACATTTCTGATACCACCATATTTTTTGAAAATTATGGTGTTCTCAGATTTCAATTTCGTTATAGTTTTTCGATGTCGCCCTGTCGGAGCACGCACCTTCATGTACGATACTAGGGTAACGTTTATTAGCACTAATTAATCCCAAATTCTAATTATTTAAATCTAACTGTAATAATAATCTGTAATAACCACATTATTCACATTTATCTAACAATTAAAATTTTGGGGCGTTACAACTCTTCCCCACTAAAAAGTTTGGTCCTCCAAACTCCTTGACTAGTTTGGATGGTCACAAGGATAAGTTTTCAGCCTTTTAAATTTATCTAATCTATATTAGTCTCATCAATCTCATTATGATTATCATATCACGAAATGTATACACTTTTTATACAACTTGTTATCATGACATCACTAGTTGATGGAAATCTGAATATTAGTTAGCATTTTTAGATCCAAGAACCATGTTGTGATCGGTCAATCAGATGTATTCGCTACTATGTTCCTTATTTCTAGAAGTAGTATATACTCTTAAGATTTCCCTCGCCAAGGAATAATTTTAACTCTCAGAAAGTTGTATAAGTACACATTCTTGAAAAGAGTAATAAGGTATGACGAGGTTGATGAGTATGAATATTATGAAGATAGACAATAATTTTTATTTATCAAATAATTTTTCTATTACAGAACTCCATAATCAGCCTTGCAAATTACATTAATTGACAAAACTTACCAAGTTTTGTCATACTATAACAACTAATTCAAGTACTTCTTACTATACTCAAGTCTATTGACTTATACATAAAATTACTTCTAATAGCTTCAGTCACTTTTCCTGAACTCTTGTCTTTGCTATGAGAGAGTACAAGACATTCTGAGATCCGATGCTCTAGACTTCCGCACTTTAAACATGCTCCTAGTCTCCGCCAACAGTTCTCTTTGACATGGCCTGATTTTTGACAACACGCACAAGTTTTCTTAAGTTGTGCTTTAACGTTCACTTGCTTGTTGGCCTTCTTAATCTTTTTGTTCTCTTTGCTCCGCTTCATTTTCTGTTTGCCAGTTATTCTCTATTACTGGGGTGAACTGTCTCTCTCTTCCGTAAGACACTGTATCCACTGTTTCTTGAGAGTTTGGATTACTAATGTTCTGATGCAGTTTCATTTTTCCTTGATCATCAACGGGAACTACCTGCTCTAAGGACTGAGCAAGGTTGTCTACTGCGTGTGAACCTTTTTCCATTGTGTTTCTTCTCCCATTACGCTGGCTGAGCAAACAAATTTAAGTTTAGTTAGTCAATCATGCGATTTAAAACTTAACTTTTCTAATTCATACTATTAGTACAACTGTTTATATATGTATCTATTATCTGATACATTAACCTTCATGATTAAATGATTTCTTTTCATTATATAACAGAAGATTTATGTTATCTCCTTGGTTTTTGATATATCAGTAAGATGTAATAATATCTAGCACAAGTCTTATATCATGAAAATCCATATGATCAAAGACTCTTTTTTTTTTCTTATTGTATTAACTCTGTTATTTCATAGGTAGATTTACAAGTATACAAGTAATACTAAGTGAGTTACTGAAGTTTGGTGATGCCTATGAGTCAACCATATCCAAAGGATAAGTCGATGCTCGATAAGCTTTCTATAGAGTGAAAGTTCAAAGTATCACCTTAGGTTAACACTATATGGAGATCAGGTTGACACTAATCAAGTTTCTAGTTAATGCTTAGAGAAAGATACGGCATGAGATTGACCTTACCAATGTGTGAGGTTGACACTAAGATATTACAAGATCAACTCTACGTGACAGGCAGTTAGTCAAAACTGCTATTCCTGAGTGTGGTCGACTCTAGAAGACATGGAGTTGACTCTACTGATACTTTTCCTACTGATTCCAAGTCCAATTGTTTGTGTGCGTTGACACGCCATGCTGTTTATTAATTAAAGTAAAACTTTAGGATTTAATTCAACTAGGAGATATTTGATCCTTCTATTACAATCAGAAAAGGAATTTGATGAGTTCAAGCCTATAGAGGATGTAATTGGAAGTTCAAGGAATCATCTACTAAGTCCAATTCTAGTGCAAAGTATTTGCATATCCTGCATTTCTTCAAAGATTTTCCTAGTTGGATATTTCCCTACTTCTTTCTTCACTAATTTGTTTGGTTGTCTACCCCAATAGAAGTAAATAGATTCAATTCTACACTGTGTGTATAAGGTTTGTGAGATTCAAACAATCTCAAAATTTTGAATCATCATTTGTGTGAGTGTTCCACACATTTGAGTTATTAAATTACTGATTATGGTGGAGGGGGTGTATGAAATGATGATAAAATGATTCATCTTAGTGGTATATCAATTTAGAAACAAGAAAATAGGAAAGTCAATAGAAGAATACATCACGAGGATAGTCATGAAATCTATATGATCGACTGAACCATTCATTTACTAATTCTTATTTAGAGTTGGAGATAATAACATATCAATGTAAAAGTCATATTAATGTAAAATAAGGGATGAGCAGGTTTGACTTTTCCTTCAGTAGGAGAAGGCTCCCTTGGAGAAGTCATATTTGTGTTTATCATTTTTCACCGGACCTTGGATTCTTAGCATTCTACTAGGTTTGTTTGAATTATGAGACTTTCAGGTAGGCCAAATTGTGAGAAATTAGAAAGACGCTATTTTGATGGAATCACAAAAATCGTGTTTTTCTTTTCGTGGGAGAGTTGACTTTTTATTGGTAAGATATATTTTTTTTGATATTTTAATTGGATTCAAATGGGGGGTACTCTTCTTATTTATATGTAATATCTTAAGTAAATGAAACATCAAAATGTTTCATTTACTTAATGATATGGAATGTAAATAAGGTATGAGTTTCAGTTCTACACGTTTATTGTCCTTAAGTTTCTGGTTCAGAACATTCACTGTGTGTTGACACACTTCCATTTTTTCAGAAGCATTGAATAGAAAATGAGTCAGTTGTCGACACAGTCCAAGGTTTGTCGACACTAGTTCTGTTTTCCAGAAACAGTGAGAACAAAAGAGTCTATGGTGTCGACACAGTCCATGGGTGTGTCGACACTAGTTCTGTTTTTCCAGAAAACAGTCAGAACAAGGAAATCTGTGGTGTTGACACAGTCCAGGGGTGTGTCAACACTAGTTCTGTTTTCTAGAAATAGTGAAGAACAAAGGAAAAGACTATAAGCATGAAGTTATGAAAGTGGAGAAGAATCATAGGGAAAAACCTACCTCTAAATTTTTATTTCATACTCAATACAATCTATATCCAACTATACTTATCTAGCTTAAACTTAGGCTTTCTACCCATCCTCACAGGTCACTAACACATATATTGAAGACCAATAGCTATTGAATCCTCAAACCATGCTCTGATACCATTCTGTCACATCCCGTCATTTAATATGTCTAATAAATGCCGGAACGTGAACGACACGAGAAATCAAGAGTAAAATTGAACTAATTGAACAGTAATTTGCTCAGAGGCTTCACTAAATAACGAGTATTATTTGTCATCAATAGGTGTTACATGGTTCCTGATTTACAATCTCAAGAGTAAAATATGCCGTCAAGGTGTCACTCTACACAGAAAATCCCAAAGTCCCCGCCTCTAGATCTGTAGATTACCTGAAAAGGAGGATTTGGTGAGCTAAATAGCCCAGTAGAATTCAATTCCTTTAAATAAAGGCTCAGATGTATAGTCTCAAGATAAGAACTTGGATATTGCTAACACTGAGTATAAAAAAAAATGAACGAACGAGTCCTCTAAATAACACATGTATAACAAGAGTAATGTAGAAGCATGATCAATAATTCAAGATGACACTTAAGATCTGATTCAGGTATATATATTCACACACACATGTATGATATGACGACTAATCAAGAACGTAATGATGTATGCCAACATCACCTCCACTTTCCTCACGCCCCGCGCGGCCACGACGATTCGGGTGCTCTCCCCAGGACTGAACCAGCCCTATTTGCCAGGCATAATTCTCAAATGAGTCTAAAACTCACAACTCGTCATCATAACATACTCACTCTGATTGGCTCAAGAGTACTCATGTACTCACTTATTTCACACAATAAGAACTTGGAAACTTCTTTCACTGATCACAGGGTAATAGCTTCACAAAGATAATTGTAGTTGGGAACTTTTAAGGAATAACCCAAGGTAGGGATGAAAGAAATTTGAGTAATTCAATCAAGTGTTTAGGTGTGGAAACAACAAGAAATAGATGGGCTCACACAGTTCGTTGTGGTGTCAACACTGCCACTGTTTTCATAAGGTAGTGAAGGAAAGAGAGTATGTGGTGTCGACACAGTCCAGGGGTGTGTCGACACTAGTTCTGTTTTCCGCAAATAGTCAGAACAAAGGAGTCCTGTGGTTGTCGACACAGTTCAGGGGTGGTGTCGACACTAGTTCTGGTTTCCAGCAAACAGTTAGAACAGTCAGGAGTGGGTGTCGACACAGTCCAGGGGTGGTGTCGACACTATGTTGTTTCCAGCAACCAGTCAGACAAAGGAAGAAGAGAAAGAAGAAGATTTCTACAACATGGATGGTATTAAAACTTATGAAATAAAGATTAATGTTATAATATCCTTCTAAGAGATTTTTTCCTTGCATCTAACAAGAATTTCTTCACAAGTATATTTTGCCCAAAACATGGGCATTAGTTTAGTAATGAACACAATGGAAAGAAGAGCAAACCTATTGATCTTTTCAGAACACAAATGAAGATGTGGAATAGTAACACTAATACTTGGAGATTCTAATAAAGAAGGAAAGAGAATAGAGAAAAATCCTACAATATGGACACTCAATTCCAAGAGTACTTAAGAACTCAAATATGAAATTGGAAGATATACACCTTTAAACAGGGAACAAACTCACTGCACTAAACATGTTTGTGACTTCAAAATAAGACTACAGAACTAAGGATGGAAGAGAGAAAATAAGAGATGGATCCTACCCAATTTCAAGAGAGCATTTAAGGAGTCAAATCCAAAGTCTAAGAGAATAAAACACTTAAACAGGAAGGAGCACACTATTCTAAAGATCTTTATGGCCCCAAAACAAGATTCTATAGCAGGTATAATGCTAAGGATGGAAAGAAGGAATAGAACAAGACTCTTCTTCTTCCCACATAAATTTACAACAACCGGAGGAGGAACCGGTGAACTTAAACACTTAGTAGAAGCCCTTTAGCATGTATAAAAGACATGAGTGAGAAATGAGGAATGAATCCTACACATGGTTAGTTTAGGACTTAGCACAATGTGATATCGGGAGAACATTCTTATAGCAACAGTTAGGTATTCAACAAGAAGCTCTACAGAATGAACATACACACTTCCAATACTGTTTACAGAGTCAAGGCAACATCTTAGGGGTTGGAACACCTACACAGGAGGCTTCATAGCAAGTCGAGTGGGTAAGATTGAGAGAGAAAGGAAAAGAATTCTACCTGATTTGAGAAGGTGAAGACCTTCACTTCCACTTGATAAAGAAACCCACAATTGACAGAAGAGGTCAATGGTAATGGGAGTATAGTCCTTGCAGTCCACGAGCAGCTACACTTGTAGCTCTTCTTATATGATTGAAAAAAGCAACAATCCTGTAGCCAATTTCCCACGCAAGGTGCAAGACCACAACATCAGCACCTTAAAGCAAGAACTACTCCCAGCTTCCCCAGCAGCAGGAGCAGAGGAAATATGAGCAAGACAAAGGGTGCAAAAATAGGGAAAAGAAACAACAGATGCTTGCGTTAACAGGAAAGTTTTGCAAGGTGGTCACAGAGTGGGTTTATAGCCCCAAGTCCCCTTCCATGCACAAAGCCACGCCGGTTCCAAGTGTTGGAAGTAAACCCCACTTAACCACCCACAGCCACCTACCCCTGCATGCCCTGCAAGTTTACACATGGTAACTAACTGTTACCTTCACCCTCAATGTGTGCTGGCTTCCCCTAAGCCTCACACGTAGGCACCCAGAAAATCCAAGAAAAATGGCCACCGTAATTGGCCCAAAATTCAGCTGGCCCAAAGATCCTTATGTAACATATTCAAATGATGTCCGTTTGTTTTAAAATTTCAACCATTGACTAATGTGATGGTTTTACAATTATGGTTGATTTTAGTTTAATTTTTAGAATTTATTTTACACTGGGTGATAAATTACCCGGAAATAGTTGCGTCGGCTTAATCTCGTAATCCGTATGTCAACAAATCCGGATATTTACATTTCTGATACCACCATATTTTCTAGAAATTATGGTTTCTCAGATTTCAATTTCGTTATAGTTTTCAATGTCGCCCTGTCGGAGCGCGCACCTTCATGTACGACACTGCCAATGGACCTTCGAATTCCATTTAGCCGACCTGTTTTCGCATTTTTTATAGGATGCGGAACTCCGAAAAGAACTTTCCGATAGCTTAGCGGAAGCAGAAATGGATATCCGAATTCTTATAGGATGCGGAAGTGGAAACACCCAATTTTGCATCCACTTTTCCGTTTCCGTTTCCGAACTTTTAATATATATTATATATATTTTTATAATAAAATCTCCTTAAACTCGAAGGTTTGGCTCTTAATTTTTTAACTAGTTGTCTATCACCTCCCATCTATATGTAAATGTCATCTATTCTAGTCCCAATTATTGGAAGCTTTTTTCTCTAATGATTTTATATCTACATATATTGATTATCTATTACTCAACCATTATATATCACTATATGATTTTACCAAACTAATTTGATCATGTTATACTTCATTTAGTAAGGGCATTATAATGTACATGATGAAGAAGATATGGTAGAAAAGATTATTAAATTTATTTAAAATTATTCATAAATTTAATAATTAATATACTTGTAAATTTATAAATTAATTCTAATTGTACAAATGTTGTTACATCCGAAGTTTCCGTTGTGTTCCGTTTTCGTTTCCGATTTTCCAATAGAAAGCGAAAATGGATGCGGAAGCGGAAACACCATTTTCCGTTTCCGTTTCCAACTCCGAAATTTCTTATAGGAAGCGGAAGCGGAAACACCCATTTTCGATTCCGACTCCGACCCGTTGGCAGCCCTAGACACTGGGGTAACGTTTATTAGCACTAATTAATCCCAAATTCTAATTATTTAAATCTAACGGTAATAATAATGTGTAATAACCACATTATTCACATTTCTCTAACAATTAAAATTTTTGGGGCGTTACATCCCCCATGGGCAGTGCCCCCCGCCACCCCCCTCGCCCCTCCCTGCTTCCCTCCCCCCCCCCCCCCCCCCCCCCCCACACACACACCACCTCCGCCGCCCCCTCCCCCTTCCCCCCCCCCCCTCGCTGCGCAGCACCCCCCTGTGAACCCCCCCCCCCCCCCCCCCCCACACCCCCTCCCCCACCCCCACCCAGTGCCCTCCCCCCCCCCCTCCCCCCCCTCCCCCTCCCTGATGGCTCCCCCTCCCCCTACCCCGCCCCCGTGCGCCCTCCCCTGCCGCCCCTGGCGGCTCCCCCCCCCCCCCCCCAAACACATCAAAACAATTTTAAAATTTTTATTATTTTTACCAAACACATGACATTTATTTTATAATTTTAAATTTAAAATTAAGAGTGAATTCAACATCATTTTAGGTAAAAATAGTTTTTTTTAATTACTCTCAAACACCCTATATATATATAAACTATAATATTAATATATTAAAAATATTTAAATCTAAAAACTTTTCGTGCATCGCACGAGTAGTCATAGTTGTATCACTAAATCACAGTCAGTGCAGTTTAATGGCACAATGCACTTAGATGATAACTCAATATCCTCGATACAGATGCAGAAAACCCTATAATTATATTGCTGCACACAAGGGGGTGCCACCTAATTATATTTTACATTCCATTGTGTTTGGTCATAGGGGTGACAAGACTTGAGGGATAGGAAAAAAAATCTCATTAAAGTATCACTCATTGTTCTATGTAAGACTATAAAGTTACCCTTTTCACATATCTAAGTAATTTTCTTCTTCCTTTTTGTCAAACAATTCACATCAACTTTATAAGACATGTCTTGCAATAGTTATTTCTCATTCTTTAATTTCTTTATCCCCTTATGCCATGCATGGGTAAGGTAAGATAATGATATAAACAAGGTGCATCCTATATATTAAAGTACAAAAAAAACTTTAATCTAATCATAGCTCATACATATTAATGAAATAATGAGAAACACAAGAGGAAGTAGATGCTCGGAGGAGTGAGAATGTAACGTCTCGACACAGAATATCGGAGCGGAATTACAGTTATTTAAATAGTATTGAGTGAGAAATAACAACAAACCATTGCACAATTGGAATAACACCAAATGAAATCTAACTTCATTAATAATTCATCAACGAACTATTACATTCACTAATCAGAGCCATAACTGGGGCTCAGAGTACTTTATTCAAATCCAAACTATACATATTGGCTAACTCATAACTAACTAACTAACTAAAAAGCATCAGGTTGTTAAAATACTGGTCACTCCTGCTCTTCCTCATTTCCTCCTCTTGAGTGTGGTAGTCTCCATCAGACTCACCTGAAACACATGAAATAAATAGCGCAGGGTGAGCGATAACGCTCAGTATGACTTAATATCTCGTGTAAACATGCATGCTTTAAGTGATTAATATCTTATCAAGCAGGATAACTAACAAGAACGATCAAGTATAGTCACGAGAGTAATGTTACAAGATAGCAATGCTTTCACAAGTAAATAGCTCAACAAATATGATAAAGGATTGGCCATATAACGGGATAGCATGTATGGTTGCACAAAAGTGAACTAGTCACGATAGCATGTATTGGTCGATATTCTTTCAACCACGAGTGCAAGTAAAACGATTAAATGATTGATTGTCATAGATTAAATCTTGAGAGTCATGCGTTAGGTGCATGTCAAACACCCTGATCATTAAACCCCCGCGAGTTATAGCCTTTCAGGCGCACCCCCCGGGACCAGATCGGGGCCTTTATAATGTTGCTTGGCATAGTCATGTTTTTATCTTAGACAATCACATGATGGCCAATAGAGTACCAAGAATAGATTAGAGTAAGTGACGAATAGACGAGAGTCTATAGAGAACGTGAACAGATGAGAGTATAGAGATAGTAGATGAGAATAGGGTCAAAATCATAAAACAACAATAAACGGATGATAAGAACAATTGCGCGGCACTCGGTCTTGTGCCGGCACTCCAGTAGAAGTCACAACCGCCCACTAACTGTGCCATAACACAGACCAGAGGTCCGGTGTGATCCAAAAGTAAGAAGGAAACACACTAAGGCTGTAACGTCGTGCATTTTTCGGATCCTCATTTAGTGGTTGTGGAGGCCAGTGTGTGGCCAATGACGTGTGTTACGGGTGTTTACGCAGGTTTCTGGGGCTTTGTGAGCCGATAGTTCGGGCCCAAAGCACCTGTTGGTTCACTTCTGTAAACGCGATAGGGCTGGACGTCGCGTTCTGAACGCGACGGCCCTGGGTGTCGCATTCTTGTTTCCGTCGCGGAGCGGTCTTCGTCTGCATGCCCACCGCATGTCGTGCTGTGGGCGGCCTGCTGACGTCGACCATGAGAAGGTGACGACCTTCTCTGTCGCATTCAGGTCATGACGGTGGGGTGCGTAGCGTTCTCAATCGCGAAATGCTCATAACCTAGGTCGGCCAGACAGAGCCCAACAAGCTCTGTTTGGTTAGGGGGAGGAGCTTTCGGGCAATTTGACGTGTTGGGGTCGTTTTCGGCGTGGTCTCTCCGCGAGGACATCATACGGAGCGGGGGAAACACCGGGTGGTTATCGTTCTTTGCGTTGTTTGCGAAGGTAGGGGGATTCCGCCCCGTTTTATGTTGTGAATTGCATGTGAAGCATGAATAGCTTGTTACTTGCTTTATAAGTGATAGATACCATGCTAGGACGTTGAGTAAAGCATGAAAAATAGGTTTTTATAATGTTTTACATGATTTGCATGGGTGATTTGGAGATGGGATCTCGGATTAGGGTTCCTGTCTGTGAAGGCGACGGTCCCTTCTATCGCGTTCTGAATGCGACAGGTCGACCCGCCGCGTTCTTCTTCTGAACGTGACCTATCGAGGTGTCGTGTTCAGAAGGCGACAGTAGCCCCCGTCGCATTAGCAGTTCCGAGGGCTTTGTGATTGTGCATGATAGCATGGTTATCGGATTATCGAAAAATGTTGTGTGTGGTTAAGGTAAGCGGTGCATCAACACCTGTAGCGCTCGAGGAGCGTGTTGTTGCACTCTTAGGGTCTCTGGCTCGAGCACCCCAAAGTTAGGCACTGAAAACAAGGACTAGCTGGGGGCCAGTACGTCTACCGGTGTCCGTCCCCCAACCAAGAGCGCGTTACAAATGACTAAGTACACCCATAACACACAAGCCGCTGTCCCCTTGTCGTCTTTCCCTCAGTCGGACGTACTACTCAAACTACGGAGTGAGGGTGTCCAGAAAGACGACACAGACTCTAGCGGTACACAAGTACCGGGACAAGCCCTAAACACTCACGTGCCTGGCTCACACAGAACCTGGGGCTCCCAACTGAAGAGGTAACCACGGTAGGCATCGTACTACTCGCCACGCACACACAAACCACGTGCACACCACACAAACCACGTGAACGCCATAATGCTTGAATGAGGAATCTATATGTAGAAATGGGGTTTGCATGTTAGTGAGCATGTGTAGGAATCCCATTTACATGTTTAATTCCTGTTGTACATAATTTGGGATGGGGTGGTTTGATTCTCGGATAGCTTTGTTGAGTGTGCTTTTGAACACCGAAAGGCGTCCAGTGCAGGGGACGCGTTTGTTAATGCGTCGCCTACACCCGACGCGATTCAGAGAGAAGTAGCGTCCTGTATGTCCGACACGACTTGAAAGGTAAAAGCGGCTTCTGGTTTGGACGTGTTTATGAAAGAGGCCACCTGAGCTCTGGTGAGCTATGGCCAGTCTGTCCAGCTTGTGTTTCACATTGCTTAGGCTGTGTTACCAAGGCAATGTAGGGTCTGTGTGGGTGGTGTGGACTCGTGTAATGATTGATATCGAAGTGTTTTATGTGGATTTGTGTGCATAGCAGGTTAGGTGTTACGCCTTCCGTAGTTACCTCTCCAGTCGGTTACCCTAGCACCGGGTGCTTAGGGCTTGTTCCGGTACGAGAGTACCGTCGAGGTTGTGTTGTCTTCCTGGACACCCTCCTCTTGTGCTTGAGTAGTACGTCCGACTGAGGGGAAAGACGACAGGGGACAACGGCTTGTGTTTGTGAGTGTACGGCCGTTTGTAGCGCGCTCTTGGTTGAGGGGCGGACACCAGCAGATGTACTGGTCTTCAGCTAGTCCTGTTCCAGTGCCTCACTTTATGGTTCTCGGCCGGAGCCCCTAAAGGTGTCAGGCTTGGTCTTGCAGCAGTGTTACTTTCAGGTGTGGTGTGGTTTGTCTCCACGGTCCTTGTTTGTTGAGGTGGAGCGGCAGTTAGAGCTTTCGTTCGTGGCTGCGAGACTGAGAGGTGTACTTGTGTGGTTTGTCTGGGCCTGTGGCTAGTGTCGTGAACCAGTTCTCGAGACTCGTGTTCGGCGTACCCTTCCTTTAGCTTGTACACTTGTCGAGTGTTGCCGTTTATTTATTTAATAGCATTGTAGTATCATGATTAGATGATTACATGTTTTACAACTTTATGATTAATTGTGTTTCTCGGCTTGGGGGAGCTACCCTACTGAGACAATGACTTGTGAGGCTCACCCCTTTTTCTTCCAGGTGAGGGCGAGCAGGAGGCTTCACATCCCTCTAGTAGCTCGGACCAGCCTCATAGCAGAATCAGGCCGTCACCACTAGCAGAGTAAAGTTCTTTCTTGTGGAGCCTTGGGGGTTTGTCCCGGGCTATGTTTATGTTATGTTGATTATATAAGGAACTTGGAATGTACTCTTATATGGACATGTATAAGCAATGTAACTTATGTGTGCTTAATGTGGTTCTTTTGTATTTCCACGGATATATGTGTTTGAAATCCCTTGTGAGGCTTCGGCCCGATCACGGGAGACGGAGTCGTGTCAAGCTCGTTATGGTGTTAACGGGTTTGAACGGCATGGTCCGTTACAATTAGTATCAGAGTAAGATCCGTGTAAATATGAAAGAACGGAAAAAGTACGTAGTGGTTCCTTATTATGATCTTCTCTGCTGGTAGTTGGTCTCATTTTTGTAGTAATATACTTGTTGTTTTGTATGGATAAAATGTGTATGTGCATGTCTATAATGGCGGATAGGAGAGATTGGGGAGGAGGAGGTAATGACCCTGAGGAGTCTACTCACCAAATGATAGAGAGAATGTGGGAAAGTCTCATGCATATCTGGACAATGTTAGATCAGTAATTACCAGGGCAATCTTCCGGGGTTGTACCACCGGTAACGGAGGAGATTATGCCGGCACCAATAGTACCACCTTATGGAGTAGAGGCACCTCTTACGGCACCTCTACCTCCAATGGTACCAATGAGGCCAGTAAGTATGGAGGAGTCCACCATGATGATAGAAAGGTTCTTGCGTTTGCAACATATTCAGGAGGTCCAAATCCAGATACGGAGGAGCATTGGATCCATGAGATTGAAAGGGTGTTTGTTACAATGAGGTGTCCCCAAGCAGATAAAGTCATCTTAGCAACATACCAGTTGAGGGGTTTTGCACAGGAATGGTGGAGACTTAAGATGCAGACGGTGTTTGCTGGTAGAGCTAAAGAAGCAATCACTTGGGCAGAGTTTCTTGAGGCTTTCAATAATACTTTCTTTCCAGTGCAAGTTCAGCAAGCAAAGAGGGAACAATTTAGAACACTTCAGCAAGAGAATTTGTCAGTGTTAGAATATCAAATGAGATTCATGGCCTTGAGTCAGTATGCCCCGTATATAGTCCCTAACAATGCAATGATGATTGAGTACTTTATTCGGGGATTGAGGCTAGAGTTGCAAGATGTGGTCATTCCTTTGATGTGCGGTACAATGGAAGAGGTAGCCCACAGAGCAGCAATACTTGAAAGAACAATTCAAGCCATGCAGTCTAGCGGATCGGGATCAAGTGGTGGTAGTTTCTGACTTCCACAATAGTCCGCGTGTGTTAGTAAAGGAAAGGCACCTTCGGGAGGATCGTCTTCTTCGGGCTTGGTAAATGGGGCAACAAGTAAAGAAGATATTTAGAGGTCGAGGAGGTGGTAAGCAGTAAGGATTTCAGCAAGGGTGCGGCTACAAACCGAAGATGGAGGAGTCACAACCAAGCACGGCAAGGCAGCCTGGAGAATTTCGGTGTTATAATTGTGATCAGCGGGGCATATAGCGAGGAATTGTCCATACCCAAGGAGAACTAATTATGGTAGAGGAGTGCCACAACAGCAACAACAACAACCACAACATCAATCATTGGCAGGGCAAGAAAGAGGCACACCTTACCAAAGGGGCGGAGGACGAGGTCGAGTGATGGCGATTACCAGGGCTCAAGCGGAAGCATCAAATTTGATTGAAGTTATTATACCAGTCCTTGAATATTCATCAAGAACATTAATTGATCCAGGTGCATCCCATTCTTTTATTTCTGAAGATTTCCTTGATATTATGGTGCATCCATTTGAGGAGAGGCAGTGTGAGCTTATGGTGGAGGTACCGTCGGGGGATTTCATGCTTACTACATGTTACTTGGATGATGTACCTGTTATGGTTCAGGGTAATCAGTTGCCGGCTAGGCTTTATGTTTTGCAGTTAAAGGAGTATGATATGATATTGGGTATGGATTGGTTAGAGGCATATGGAGCGGTGGTGGATTGCAGGAAAAAGAAAGTAAGGTGCATGCAACGACCCATTTTCACCCGGTACGGTTATACCAACCCACATCCGATGAGAGCAAGCCGCTATAGGGGAGAATACCCCAACAAGTAACAAGTGAGCTGAGATATACACAAATAGAATCGAATAAATGCAACGGAATTTAAATGAATCTCATTCCATCAACTTTTAAATCCACATACCACAGTCTGTATAGTTCAACAGGAGATAACATAAGTGCAATATTTTCCCAAATACATAGCCGACTCCAAGTACATTTGATCAAAATTCAAATTCAATTGTAGCATTACATACTATGAAAGATAAATTACAAATCTTCAATCACTTAGTCCAACTCCACTTCAAATCTTGCTAGCTCCTCCGCTGCTAATTTCCTGAAATGTTTAGCAAGAGTGAGTCTACACAATAGACTCAGCAAGTAACTTAAGATTCAATACATACACGCTTTTTATCAATTAACACAATAAAATTTCAGCAGTTGATATCATACATGATCATGCTATAACCTAAACAATTTCATTAAACAATTATCTAAACAAATTTAAAACTAAAATTTAAACAAGATCACTAACATCATGGTGTCATTAACACGAGTAAAATACACACTCACACATTTTCATACTTTATCCAAGTCATTGTAAAGTTGCACAACTAAACCATGAAAACATATACAAGATAGGTGTAGCACTCCTAGCATGACTTCTAACCCACTTTACATGCAATCATAACACCTTACTTCACATTTAGCTTGCTGATCTTTATGCAAATTCATCACATTCATATTACCTTTGCATAGGGATCACTTTTAACTACACAACATAACACTAAACACATGTACATCTAATAATTCAAATTTCATGAATATAAAAGCATATACTTACATTTTGGGTACTATTAGTAACCTCACTTTTAGCATTTGACAATTAATACATCAACACATACACACATTCATACACACCAATAAACAAAATATCAGTTAACACTATTGTCAATGCTATTTTCTCATTACATACAACCATATGATTAACCTTGGCTTTCACATACACTCACTTTTATTTTATCACACAATACTTATACACATTTCCCATTATTTCCTCTTTCACATTCACATACTTCTTATCATTTCACTTTTTTTTTTTTTTGCACATAACATGTGCCACATTTACACATATCACGCACATACCTTGTGCTATGAACACATATCACTTTTCACATCGCACTTATGCTCATTTTCACATAATGCCAAGACACAGCCCAAACCACCACGTAGACGATCACATGACACACACATTCACATTCACATACTTAATCACCGGCATAGTGACAAGTCTTAGTTCTTGCAGAAACTGGGGAAAGCCCTTCCCACCATTACCAGTGGAACTTGTCCACCTCCAGGATTTCACAAGACCCTTTGCCAGGGTATAACACTTTATCAAGACCCTTCTTTAGGGTATCATATATCACATTGAGCTTTCCCGTAGGGGCATTACTACGTTACAGCTCCAAGCATCTAGGGTGGCAGTGTCTTATGGGCATATTTGTTTATCTTGTCACATTAACCATTTACACACCTATACCACTTGTTCTCTCACATCCCATACACACACTCATACATAATTCACACACACATAAGTCCTCATTTACTGATTTTAACCTCACTGTTGCAACTGCCAAATAATCATAATATAGATTTAATCATACTGAAATTTACTGAATCACATCAAGTCACAATTAACATGCTCACATAGTCGTTTTTCATTATAAAAATCTATAACATACTTACTGTCATCACAATAACATGAGATTTTAACCACAGACAAATTTCAGGTTTATAATCGCACATGCAAATTTTCAGATTTTCTGAATCATATTACATTTTTAAAAATTAAAACATTCAGTTTCATGCTATTCATAATTCAATTAACATGGAACATAACACGAACATCAGATTTAACTATTCATAACCCTGATCCTAACATACTCATCATCACAGAAATTTTCCCCTGATTTGTTGCACAACACAAATTACTGTAAATTTTACAAATGCTACGCATGTCTTCTATTTTCAAAACAGAAATTTCAGTAAATCCCACAGTCATGGAAAAATTCTCAAAATTTCAGGGCATGGACTGATACATTCACATGGTATGGAAAATCTAGGACATTTAATTCCTCAGGAATCATGTAGACAGAGGTGAACATGCATCCATTTTTCCCACATGTATTTCAATAATTTAACAATCCATGCCATTCACCAAAAAGCACAGAAACTATCACATGCATCCCATGGTCTATTTTACATAACATATAGGATTACATTATATCCTCATTCGAAAACACTTCGGAAATTAATCATATAGAAGGGAGAACAGTTTACTGTTCTGCCCTGAAGAGCTTAACGGCATAGTCTGGATGCTAATAGCACTTTAACGGCAATATCGTTGGCCGCCAAGCTAAGATCTCGACGGCAATGACTTTACGTCAAGTTCAGGTCTGTGCAAAACACAGACCCGAGCTCCAACACAAGGAGAAAGGGGGGATCCAGGACGCGAGGAAAAATCCAGAAAAAATGCTGGGACCTAGGGCACATGTATAGGATTGAGATCTATAGGTTACTTGCCTCTCAAATAAATCTACAAGATTGGAATAAGCTGATGAAGCCCCTCCGGCCTTGCCAAAAAGGTGTTCAGAAACTCCTTCGATCCTCTTCTCTGTCGATGTAGATGGCACCTCGGAGCTGGGATCTCTTCTTGGATGTATTGGCCGTCCTCCAGATGTTGTAGCTCCTGGTTTGCACCTCCAGTCGACGGATCAGAGGCCACCAACTTCAGGTCTTTCTTGTTCTCCCATAGCTAGGGGTTTCTTCTCTCCTTTTTGCAAAGTGCATGCCCCAGAGAGCTCTTGAGGTTGCAAGGAGTGGTTGGGTTATAGGAGAGAGGCCTCTCCTATCACGCAGGTGGTGATGTGAGGGCTTCACAGCCGTTGGGGACAGCTCCCCAATGGCTGGGGTTGCTTGTCCCCGGAATTCCGGGTCTGCTGCGCATGCAGGTCAGAGAAGTAAACGTCCACCTATATGGACGGCTACTTAAGTCTTGGCGTCCATCGATATGGACGCCTAAACATAATGGGCGTCCACCCATGTTGACGCCAATTGGTCCTCCTGCCAGAACTTAAAATCATGCAGAAATCATGTTCAACTTACACATATATACATTCAATGTATATAACGTAGTATACGCACTATCACACCATGCATTCAAACCATATTTACCCATAATTATTCACATGCATACATAAGTGCAACTAGCTAATACGTACGTAGATATCTACCTATGCGTACATGATGTTTTACATAAGCATGACTCAACATGCGGCGAAATAAAGTGACAAGAATTGCGAGGGTTTCAGAAATCATTAGGAGGCAATATGAATTAAGTTAGCTAGGAATAATCTATTCAATAAAATAGTTCTTGCTTGCACTCCATACGTACATGCAAGTACGAAGTACAATATACACATTAACTACACCATGCAATTGGACAATGTTTACAACTAAACATACACATGCATACATAGGTATACCAAGGTGTTATGTATGTAGAATTAGGTATACAATTATCACACGCATAAGATAACCTACATACGTATATACACATATGCACTTCATACATTCGCACACAATATCCATGAAATGGGTAATATAAGGTATACTTCAATATTTAGATAGTACCTGCATAGTATTTAAATAGATACCTTATACACAAAATTGGCCAATTACTTATATTCACGATAATAATATACATCCACGCATATACACATGCAAAATTTATATCTATAATATGCACCATTTTCATGCACGCCATTTATGCAAGAACAAGTAAACATCATATACATAAAATATAAGCGGGAAAAAGAAAATTCGGGGCCTTACAGTGCAGCTATCTAGGAGGAGATTTATTTGAGTTCCAATGTATGCCATTTTACACTCCTAAATTCATTATCTTTGCCTTAAAGGCTAGGAAACTGATTAATGCAGGATGTGTAGCCTATTTGACATCTGTTAGTTTGGTTAAGGCAGAAAAAGTAGTGGATATGGTACCTGTTGTTAGGAAATTTTTGGATGTGTTTCCGGAGGAGTTACCGGGTTTAGAACCACATAGAGAGGTGGATTTCACTATTGAGTTGCAGCCGGGTAGTATGCCTATTTTTAAAGCGCCATACAGGATGGCACCTGCTGAATTAAAATAGTTAAAGAAGCAATTGCAAGAGTTACTTGAAAAGGGGTTCATTAGGCCGAGTCATTCACCATGGGGAGCGCCGGTCTTGTTTGTAAAGAAGAAGGATGGAAGCATGAGAATGTGTATAGATTACCGCCAGTTGAATTAGTTACCATAAAGAATATGTATCCACTTCCTTGTATAGATGATTTATTTGATCAATTGCAATCAGCAAAAGTGTACTCTAAGATAGATTTGAGGTCAGGATACCATCAATTGAGGATTCGGGAGGAAGACATAGACAAGACGGCATTCAGAACAAGGTATGGGCACTATGAGTTTGTGGTTATGCCTTTCGGGGTAACCAATGCACCGGCGGCATTTATGAACTTAATGAATCGAATCTTTCATCCCTATTTAGATCGGTTCATTGTGGTGTTCATAGATGATATTTTAGTATATTCAAACTCAGAAGAAGAGCATGCAAATCATTTGAGAATTACATTGCAAACATTGAGGGAGCATCAACTTTATGCAAAGTATAGTAAATGTGAGTTTTGGCTTAAGGAAATTCAATTTTTGGGGCATATTATCTCAGGAGAAGGTGTGGCTGTTGATCCAGCAAAAGTGGAGGCGATTATGAAATGGGAGGCGCCAAAGACAGTGTCGGAAATCTGGAGTTTTCTTGGTATGGCCGGCTATTATAGACGGTTTATCCAAGATTTCTCTAAACTCGCAACACCATTGACAAGGCTCACTAGAAAAGGAGTGCCATTTGAATGGTCCTCCGATTACAAGCGTAGTTATTTCATGGAGTTAAAGAAGCGGCTCACTTCAGCCCCAAGCCCCCTCTCCCCATCCCTCCCAACACCACCCTTGGAGAGAGAGAGAGAGAGAGAGAGAGAGAGAGAGAGAGAGAGGAGAGAGAGGAGAGAGAGAGAGAGAGAGAGAGAGAGAGAGAGAGAGAGAGCAGAGAGAGATGAGAGAGAGAGAGCGAGAGAGAGAGAGGGCATTGGGCTCACCTGATCCAGCCACAGGTTGGGTTGACGGTGTGGGGTCTTGGGGGCTTGCCGGTTGCCGGGTGGAGTGCTGGTCGGAGTCGTTGGAGGACGATAGAAAACGATCCGTGGTGTGCTAGAGGATGGCGGCTATGGGGCGCTCCTCAGAGAAGCCCAAGAGAGAGGGGATGAAAAGCTGTCAGATGTCGGAGGAGCGAAGAGGGGTGGAGGTAGGAGACAAAAGGGATGAGGTGGCCCGCTTGTGGCAAGAGATTTATAGGGATTTGGCGTGGAGAGAGGGGGTTTCGTTTGAAAGGAGGGGGGGGGGGATTGGGGATTTGTTAGCGGCTAGCCGTTGACATAATATTTATATTTTAATATATTTAATTATATTATATAGAGTAATCAAATTTAACTATATTTATATGTATTTATATTAATATATTTATATATTTAAATATAAGTATTTATCTATTTTATACTCTTTCTATGTAAATAAAATTATATATAATTATTATATATGTAAATAAAATTACCTATATATATTTGACTATGTCTATTGATGTAAATATAAGCATTTATATAATAAAATAAATTTAATTTTATTACATATATTTAGTTAGATTAGGATATATTTATATATATGAATATATATTTAAAACATTACATGTAAATATTTTTGATCCTTTCATTGTTCAATTAATAATTCAATGTCAGCAACCACTTTTAATTGTTGATATATTTTGATCTTATGTCAGCCTACATAAAACTACTAATATATGTTGATCTTATATATGTCAACAGACTTCTATAGCATATGTCAATGGTTAGGAAAGCCGCGGATATATATATATATAACCGTTGATATATATATTTGTTGGATATCTATATTTTCTTATGGTGAGCACCTATGTGAGCAGTGGCAAAGTCAGAAATATTTAGAAGGGGACAAGTATTTAAAAGGGGTAATTAATAAGATTAATTGCTCATGAATACACAACACAAAGGGGGTAACTAATAAAGTTAAAAAATTTTACATATCCATCGACTTAATTCATGTAAAAAATTAAGGGAGATAATTTATAAAAAAAATTAGGGGGGGGGGGGGGGGCCGGCTCCGCCACTGTATGTGAGTGCCATTATTCAGCCCAGAACTGTCATACATAAAAGAAATGGCGATTTTGAATTGATAACTCAAACACTTGAACAAAAATTAGAACACGGTAATGTCACTCAAACAACAACTAAAAGAAACAGATCACATATGCTATACTTCCATATGATGCATGATAGGAATGCTATATGCTGCCGTACCCTTAATTACTATCTTTTTATCTCACATAATTGATTTTCTCGTTATCCCATTTGAATGCCATATAACAAGAAGAAAAAAAAGACTTAAAATATGTAGTCCAAATTCAAAAGTATCAAATCTAAAGTATGTTTCGTTTTTTGTCTTATCGTCCGATCTCATAATTAGATGGTAAAAAATGCAACATCATCGCAACATTTTGTTGTAAAAACAGTGTGTAACAGGGTTGACACACGACAACAATCGAATTTAAACATGTAAATGTAATACCACATAAAGCAAATATATGGGAATCGTTCAGATAACAACAACCAAAACGTATTGTCCATGAGATGGACGGAATGCATCGACAGATATACTGAAAAAGAAAATATACGCAGTAGAAGCACCTCAAGGAGACTCCTCTTAGAGAAGATATCGTCCCCACATTAACAGTGCGTCGGATATGACGGTCTTCTCCCAGGATACGACTACTACCACGAGATTAACATTCGCACCTATGCTATCTAGATAAAACTATGCAATCTGAAAACCTAATCCTCTTTAACGAAATAGAAGGGAATGAGAACGTGCACTGAGCACCGGTGAGGCACGTCTGGCGGTCGGACGCAAGCACAACGAAGGCGTTCGGAGGTGTGCAACCGGCGGCCGGCGACCAACAGTCGGAGGAACGAGAGGAGCGTCAGGCGGCGAGCGGTTCCTCAAGGAGTCGTACATGCGCGTTTCTCGAGAAGAACGAGAGTAACCATGATTAGGAATCCCTAATCGCGACCTTAAACGCCACACGCACGCGCTAGCCAAAAGCAATGGGCCCGGTTGTAGAACCAGCCTAAAACAGTTCCAAACTCTCCAAGAAAGCGTAAATAGAAAAAGTAAAAAGTGCTAAGGCAAGCCGGCTGGACCGCGCGCGCCCGCCCAGTCCGACGGCGCGCGTGTGTGATATGGTATAGCATAGCCCCATCTTTGTCTATAAGACATAGTCTCCTACACCTTTGGAGTTATAAAGTCCGCATACTCTTTAGAGTTTCCAATATGACACTAAAAACCCCACACATAAAGAGACCAAACTAGCACACTCTTTACTTCATCAACCTTGAATTTTTCCTTTCTATAGAGAAATGCATAGCGGACGTGGAAGGGCCGCCCCTCCACCCGCGCGCCGCGTGGAGGGGGCGGGCCCCTCCAGTATTAAATGCATTTCGTTTTTTTTTTTTTTTACTTTTTGTGTGCACTAATGTGTCATTTGTGTACATTAATAGACTATTTGTGTGCATTGTTTTAAAGTTTTAAAAAAAAAAAACCAAAGTTGCATTTAATGATGGAGGGGCCCCCCCTCCCACGCCGCGGCGTGCAAGTGGAGGGGCGCGGCCCTCCCGTTGGCTACGCTCCCGGCACTGCTGGGAGGGTAGCATTACTCATTATAGATTGCCTCCCAATCACCCAATATTCAACACATTCCTCTCTCATCCAAACGATCCACTATTCCTCTTGACGTGCGCTGCATGGAACACCGTAGCTAGGTTAGGGCATATTTAATACATATTGCTGGTGCAGGAGAGGAGAGACGTGCAGAACTCCTCCATACCGACGTAGGCCCTTGAAGCTCCAACCTTTGCTCATAATTGATCTGGTGATCAGAAGTGGAACGCCTAGTTTTCCAAGCAAGATCTAATTATAAGCATATGTGTCCTTAAGTATCTAAAAGTACTGCAACAGTTTGGCATGCCCAGACAGACTGTTCTTGGTCTGAATCCTTCCAAAATTCCATGGCATCGGTATCCACGAACCCTGCAGAGCTACGTGCTTTTCCATGTTCATGATTAAGATCTCAGGCTATGCATATGGCTCCATACTTGCAAATATTAATCCAACGTAACTTTCAAACTTCAAAATGACTTAAATTATTAGAGGGAAAATTAATAAGGGTCCCTGTCAGAGTGTTGACTTAATTTGTAGTCCCTGTCAGAAAATCAGAAGTCATAAAGTCCTACCTTTTGTGTTAGTTTAATTTCTAGTCCCTGCTTTTTGCTTCTAGTCCTTGCTTTTTTTGTTGCTCAGCATTTAATGCATCTTGGAAGACGAGTCGTCCTTTTAACATCAATTTTTCCTATTTTGCCCTTCCTTATTCTACTCGTTTCCTATTTACATTCGTTACAGTTGCCTTTGTATCAATTACAGTAAGCTTGTATGTCAGTTACAGTAAGCCTTTATATCTGTTACAGTAAGTCTTTTTTTCCTTATGCTCGTTACAGTTGCCTTTGTATCAGTTACAGCAAGTCTTTATATCTGTTACAGTAAGCCTTTGTAACTGTTACAGACCACAACTATAAGCTCTTACAAAAGAAAAAAAAAAACTTATTTGTTTGCACATGCTAGGATTCGAACCCAGGTCTTCACAAAGAAGACATGAGATACCCTTACCACTAAGCTACAACTACATTTGTGTTACAACAGAACATATAATATATTTAATTAAGTATTGTAGTAAACATAATACTCTATTACAACTTATGTTAAGTCTTGTTACAGTCAATATCATTCCCTGTTACAGCATACATTAAGTTCTGTTACAGTAAACATTATCAGCTATTATAGTAAACATAATACTTTGTTACAACTTATGTTAAGTCTTGTTACAGTCAATATCATTCCCTGTTACAGCATACATTAAGTTCTGTTACAGTAAACATTATCATCTATTATAGTAAACTAATACTTTGTTACAACTTATGTTAAGTCTTGTTACAGTCAATATCATTCCCTGTTACAGAATACATTAAGCTCTATTACAATGTACATTAAACTTTGTTACAATATGCATTAACCTTTGTTATAATATACATTAACCTTTGTTACAATATGTATTAAGCTCTATTACAACTTATGTTAAGTCTTGTTACAGAATACATTAAGCTCTATTACAATGTACATTAAACTTTGTTACAATATACATTAACCTTTGTTAGAATACACATTAACCTTTGTTACAATATGTATTAAGCTCTATTACAACTTATGTTAATCTTGTTACAGAATACATTAAGCTCTATTACAATGTACATTAAACTTTATTACATATACATTAACATTTGTTACAATATACATTAACCTTTGTTACAATATGTATGAAGCTCTATTACAACTTATGTTAGGTTTTGTTACAGTATACATTAAGCTCTATTACAATGTACATTAAGCTTTGTTACAAGTACATTATCTATTACTGTAAGTGATACGAAATTACATTAAGCTAAGCAATAAGCTTACTACAAGGGTAATGTATATTGTAACAAAGATTAATGTATATTGTAACAAAGGTTAATATATATTATAACAAAGTTTAATGTACATTGTAATAGAGCTTAATGTATTCTGTAACAAGACTTAACATAAGTTGTAATAGAGCTTAATACATATTGTAACAAAGGTTAATGTATATTATAACAAAGGTTAATGCATATTGTAACAAAGTTTAATGTACATTGTAACAGAGCTTAATGTATTCTGTAATAGGGAATGATATTGACTGTAACAAGACTTAACATAAATTGTAACAAAGTATTATGTTTACTATAATAGATGATAATGTTTACTGTAACAGAACTTAATGTATGCTGTAACAGGGAATGATATTAACTGTAACAAGACTTAACATAAGTTGTAACAAAGTATTATGTTTACTATAATAGCTGATAATGTTTACTGTAACAGAACTTAATGTATGCTGTAACAGGGAATGATATTGACTGTAACAAGACTTAACATAAGTTGTAATAGAGTATTATGTTTACTACAATACTTAATTAAATATATTATATGTTCTGTTGTAACACAAATGTAGTTGTAGCTTAGTGGTAAGGGCATCTCATGTCTTCTTTGTGAAGACCTGGGTTCGAATCCTAGCATGTGCAAACAAATAAAGTTTTTTTTTCTTTTGTAAGAGCTTATAGTTGTGGTCTGTAACAGTTACAAAGGCTTACTGTAACAGATATAAAGACTTGCTGTAACTGATACAAAGGCAACTGTAACGAGCATAAGGAAAAAAAGACTTACTGTAACAGATATAAAGCTTACTGTAACTGACATAAGGACTGTAACGATACAAAAGGCAACTGTAACGATACAAAAGGCAACTGTAACGAGCATAAGGAAAAAAAGACTTCCTGTAAAAGATATAAGGCTTACTGTACTGACATACAAGCTTACTGTATTGATACAAGGAACTGTAACGAATGTAAATAGGAAACGAGTAGAATAAGGAAGGACAAAATAGGAAAAAGTTGATGTTAAAAGGACGACTCGTCTTCCAAGACGCATTAAATGCTGAGCAACAAAAAGCAAGGACTAGAAGCAAAAAGCAGGGACTAGAAATTAAACTAACACAAAAGGTAGGACTTTATGACTTTGATTTTCTGACAGGGACTACAAATTAAGTCAACACTCTGACAGGGACCCCTAATTAATTTCTCTTATATATATATGGGTAAAAAAATCTTAAAATACCCTGAGTTGATAAAATCATATAACTCTTCGCATGCATGGATGTTCCTTCAAAACTGAGGAAATGATCAGAGCTGTATATTGATATGTGATCTTTCAAGCAGTACTCTGCCATCTGATCGGTGCATGTTGAATAAGGGGGAATTAAAAGGACATGTTAGGCTCGTCTGGCAGAAATTAGGTACATTTGCCTATTTGGTGCTAGATCTCAAGTCTTAACTCACCGTTTTCTCCGGTCATTAATTTTATTGAGGGTGAGAAGCCCTTGGTGCCTTGTTTTTCTTTCTTTTTTTTTTTTTTGCTAACGAGGAAACCCCGTCCCGTGTGGCTTTGTGGACTCAGGATTGGTGTTCGTGAACTCCAAGATCAGGACTTGGCAGCTCCTACTTTCTTGTACCCGTATTGTCCTTACCCCACTTGACCAGAAAAACCCCGGACCTACACACCTCGAGGATTGCATGTAGATCAGGTAAGCCCCCCCCAGAAATCGAACTCGAGACCTCTTACTTTTAAACAAGAGTTCTTACCGATCGACCCGCTGGAGCCTGCCTCCGCTTATTTTCTCTTATGCATGGGAGACAAATGTTAACTCCCTTCCACGAGGAAGGAACATATATGTTGCTTTCATTTTTCTTCTTGTGCCGATGCATATGTACTTTTCTCGTTTGAGAATCTCGTGAAGGTCTCAAACTCTAAACCATCTATGATTGTGATGTTGAATTGCTCCAGCACTTAATTGGCAACCAAATTAATTAGAAGAGTGATCACTCTAATAAGGAGGAGTGGAGGATATATTTCCATGTTAATGTGACCCATTGATTGCGACTCCAATGAGATATCTTAGATTCTTTAGGGTGGTGGTGATCACAACCACCACACCGAGGTGTCTTTAAAAGCGTAATATTTATTACGCATTTGACCTTAGAATAAGATATTTTTTATATAGAGATCTACATATTTGTCTCTTCTCTATCTTATCTTGATTTTTCTCATTGTCATGTAGATTAATTATATAAAAATACATTTGTCGTACACCTACTTGTATGACATATATTACGATTTTTTAATTTCTAACTAGAGAAGGTCTCGAAGGTGTCCATGTCACGGCCAGCGAGCAAGAGAGCTCCTTTGAGATTGGGGTTATATATAATTATATGTTTTGGATGTAATAGAAATGAAGACAAATACTAGGTGCTCGATTTGTCTCATAGGGTGTGATGTCTTATGGACAAGGACCCTGTTTTCTGGTGTCCATCTTGTATAGCACCTTCTGATATTGAAGCTGGTCCAAAATCTGCAAGAGTTAACTACAAGATTCAAAGTTGAGTGCTTAGATGGAATTGAAGGATGAGAAATCAACGAAGTCATTAACATCTTGAGTCTATAAGAAGTTAATTTTAGGCTGGTGTTCTTAGGATCGACCCTCCGATATTTAAGTCTGAGGTTGGCCATGAAGAGAAGCAATGAAAATTAGGAGAGAGAGAGAGAGAGAGAGCATAGAACATTGCCAAGATGTTTCACTAGTTCTATCCTGTTTACCTATGATGTAAGATTTTATTCATAGGGCAAAAGGAGAGATGAGGAGCTGTGATTTCTGCTCCAAGATTATGAAAGGAGTTGTCACATTTTCTCTTGGACGTGCATTGATTAGAGCTGAACATGTATTGATCATCTTTGATGGTGCGTTTGGTTTCTCACTATGAATCCTCGTGTGGATATGGGCGTGACCTCCTCTTGAGCACATGACAACTATCCTGGCTTACATTGGTCTGCCCTTTAATATCCACCATGGACTAGCCTGTCGTGCTAAGCTGTTGTGGCTATGAATTTGGGTCAAGCTAAGATGGGCTGACCATAGGGACCATGACTAATTGGGAAGGTCATTGGGAACACAATCAATTAGTGGGAACACTTAATCGATTAGTGGAAATACTTAATTGATTATGCAGTCCACTCCTTGGGTCGCCAAAGGTTGGCTGGTTGTGCTAGGCCACTGTGGATATGGGGCTATAGGTCGGGCTAAGATGGGGCAACTACGGGAACCCATCTGTAGCGACCATGGAATTTAGTCAAATAAGACTCTGTGAAACGATGGCATCATGCCATCGTTGGGTGCCCACCGTGGCATCAAGCAAACTTTGGCAGGAGGCCAAAACCGCTGGGCGGTTGGCTCCCAGGAGGGGTAGAGAGGTTCTCCTCTCCAGGCGCAGGAGAGAAGGGTGACTCTCTCACTGGAAGAAACCGACACATGCAGGGACTCTCCCAGGCGCATGCATGAGAAGGAGTTTCTCTCTGGAATAGAAAACCTGTGCAAAGTCTCCTCTCTCTCTCTCACCACACACACAATGCAAGTCTTCTCTCACGGGACCTCACGTCGGATCCCGAGTACGTTTGGAGCGAGGAACAACGAGAAGACTCTTGTAGCCTTCTTCCCGATCTTACGACATTCCGCAACGCACGAGGTACACACCTCGATCATCTTCGAACATTGGTATCAGAGCAATCACGTTCCTCCCTCCACGATGTCGTCTGACGAATCCATGCGCAAGAGCTTGCTGCGATGGAAGAAGAAGATTTCGAACCGACGGAGATCTCCTCGGACAGCGATGGGGATAGCGCGATGGTAGTGGCCCGACGCCCACGCAGGAGTCCGTGGCGCCAATTAGATTCCGGCGACTCATGACTGCACGGATTACGTTGCAGCCCGGGTGCTTCTCCCTCGTCGCGCTCAGCGCGACGATTTAATGGCATGGCGGAGACCCTTCACGCGAACTGGACGGAGGCACTGCTCGTGAGCGCAACTAAGGCGCTTGCTCGCGAGGCTGCGAGGGACGGGCCCACGTCCATGCGGACTGGCGCCGTCCAAGAACATGCAGGCCGCTCTGGCGACCAGCACACCTCGCGGCTGGCGCGGGAGGTCGTGACCAGGCGGGCCAGCCTGGTCACCCAGCGCCTCGAGGCGGGCCGGCGGGCCCCCGAGGCCAGGCGTGCCACCCGGGCTGGGTGCCCAGCCCCACGCCTAGGCGGGCCAGGCGGCCCACGCGGGCTAACGTTTGGGCCCGGCATGCGGGTGGGCACGGCGACCCCGACCAGGCGGGCTGGCGCGATGGCGCAGACGCGCGACGCATGGCCACACGGGCTGGCGCAGAACGTGCAGTCAGCAACACTGGTCGTCATGCAGGCGGGCGTGGTGACAGCGGCCCTGGCGCACGCGAAGGTGTTCACGGAGGTCCTCGCAGCCATGCAGGCCAGTTTGGAGGGCGCATGGGAGGTCCCATGCATACAGGTGTGACGGTTCGCGAGGGTGCAGGCGTGGCGCTGCGCGAACATGTTGGCTTGGCTGAGCTCATGGGTACTGGTCCACCCATGCCCATGCGCACTTTCCTGGTGGAGCAGGCCCGCTTGAGAGCGTCGGCCCGTCGGCGACGTGAGCTTGACCGTCTTGCCAGACGTCGCACTAATGTGATTTTGCCGAGCGGACCTCGTGGTCGAGCTCGACTTAGCCGCATTATTGGACGTGGACCGGCAGGGAATGCTGACCCGGTCCCTCGTCGCCACCATAATGAAAATTTGGCGGTACGACGAGTCCGACGTCACATACGACATGTTCCCCGACGCCGTCCCTTGACTCCGACCCGTCTCCAGACGATGGTTTAGCCTATTCTGATGTTATCGCATTTTTAGACATGATTTTATTAGAACATGGATCATCATTAGCTTCATGACTATGAGATTGTCTTATTTAAGTCCATGCAATAAATTATATTAGTTAGTTTGATCTTGATAAATTGTATGATCTGATGCAATAAATTGTATAATCCATGTAATAAATTTATTCATGCACTTTATATTCAAGCAATCTATATATGATCCGATGATTTAAATCATGTGTTGAGAGTTTGAAACAAGCATGATTAATTGCTATTTGAACATGCATGATTAATTATTGTTCATAATTATTAGAATATGTTTTGAGCATGATTAGTTGTTGTTAATTCTTTGACTATTCATGTTTAGTACATACATGCTTAAAATTGAGAGATGTTAGTTCCTCTCCCTTTACATTATTTGATCGAAATTACCCTAATAATATTGAATATTCTTATATAAATGGGAGATGATTGTAGTTCTCTAAGTCTACTTTCGATCTTATTATATGGAGAATATTTAATATTATAGTGTAGATTTTTGGATCAAATAGACTGATGTGTAAAATTGTCAACTTAGCCTTCTCATTATTATCTTAAATGTAGTGATTCATCGATGGCCTCGAAGAATGTAATTGCTGACTTAACGAAAGGGGATAAATTAGATGGCACTAACTATGGCATATGGCATTGAAAAATCCAATATCTTTTGAACAAGCAAGAGTTGCTTGATCACATTACAACATCCATGACCCCGCCCGCAGAAGGCAACACTGCTCAACACCGAAGAGATCAAGACGCTTACAAGTTATGGTTCAACAAAGATCGTAGCACGCGCTTTACACTGTTAAGCAGCATGCAGGATGATCTGATTGGCGAGTTTGAAAAGTGTAAGACTGCCAAGGATATGTGGATAACTTGAAATTGCTTTTGGAGGAACCTCTACCACGAGGTTAAGGGCTCTTGTTTTGAAATTTGAGACCCTCGAAAAGATCCCCGTCAGAACATGACTGAGCATCTAAGAATGATGTCAAGCATGATCCGCGACTTGAAGTCTGCAGGTCACGATCTCACTGATGAGCAGCAGGTGCAGGCTGTAATAAGATCTTTGCCAGACTCTTGGACTCACATGAAACAAATCCTCACTCACAATGAGAGCATTAAGAATTTTTCTGACATCTCTCGCCATGTGGAGTTAGAGGCTGAGCGCGAGGAAGCCATGCGCGCTACTGCCCTTGTCGCCCAGGGAGGCAGACAACAGGGCAAGAAGGGTCCAAAGAAGAACTTCAAGAGGAAGAGGCAAAATGTTGCATCCACTTCTAAGGCGGGGCAGACACCGAAGCGCCAAAGAGGCAAGCGCGGTGGAAAAAGAGACAAGTCAAAAGCCAAATGCTATAATTGTGGACAATTGGGACATTTCGCTCGTGAATGCACTGAGCCGAAAAAGTATTCCAATTTCTTGCTCTCCAACTGTGCATGTTTGTTCGCATATCTTAGTTGCTCGAACAAATCCTGAATGGATAGTGGATTCAGGAGCGACCAAGCACATAACAAGGGATCGAGCAGGGTTCGTGGATTATCGCCGAATCTCAGCGGGATCGCAAAGAGTATACATGGGAAATGGTTCCAGCGAGGAAGTCCTTGGAGTTGGTGTGTATCAACTCAAGTTAAAGACTGGACGAGTCTTAACTCTCCATGAAGTACTCTATGCGCCTAGAGTTCAGCATAATCTACTATCAGTCTCATCATTATTAGCATTAGACTTCTCTTTTTCTTTTGCTAGCAACCAAGTTGACATTTGTTTGAACAATGTTATATATGGTCATGCTATATTCATGGATGGTTTGTTTAAATTAGATTTGGATTATCATAATTTTCCTGTGTCTTATGTGGTGAATACTGATATAACCTTGATTCGAAAATTTGGCATGCTCGGCTAGGACACATAGGACAAGATAGAATGACAAGGTTAGCTCGAGAAGGCTTACTAGGCTCACTCGCTAAAGTCAATCTTCCTGTGTGTGAATCGTGTTTAGCCGGTAAGGCATGTCGCAAGCCTTTCGGAAAGGCTAAGAGAGCCACTGAACTCTTACAATTGATCCACTCCGACATTTGCGGACCCATGAGTGTGAAGACCCGTCAAGGGGCTTCCTATTTCCTCACATTTATAGATGATTATTCACGATATGGATATGTCTATTTGATCGCTCACCGCTATGAAGCGTTAGATTGCTTCAAACACTTCTTGGCAGAGGTTGAGAATCAATTAGGCAAAACCATAAAAGTTCTTCGGACGGATCGAGGACGTGAATATCTTTCGGATGAGTTCTGAACTTTATGTGAAGAAAAAGGAATACGCAGACAGTTAACTATTCCATATACACCGCAACAAAATGGTGTTGCTGAGAGACGGAATAGAACACTGCTAGATATGGTTAGGTCGATGATGGCGCATGCCAACCTTCCAATATCTTTTTGGGGGGATGCTATAATGACTGCGGCCTACATCCTTAACCGCGTACCTTCACAGTCAGTTCCTTCCACCCCTTATGAGATATGGCGTGGTGAAAAACCAAATTTAGATAATCTACGGCCATGGGGTTCAGCGGGATATGTCCATGACACCTCTCACAAGTTTGGAAAACTTGGCCCTAAAGCTAGAAAATTATCTTTATAAGATATCCTGAAGGCTCTAAGGGTTATGTCATGTACGGACAACATCCGAATGGAGGAATGACAGAAAAAGACGTCCGAGATGTGTTTTCTTAGAAACAGAATTTCCTAGTATCGGCGACACTGGAAAGAGTCTTGATCTCATGAGTTGGATGACCCCAATGATATTCTACCATCTTCCAGCGAAGGGAGGGAATTAGTTCCTAACCAGGAAGCCGCCGGAGATAGTAGAGATGATCATGATAGTGGGAGCTTTGTGCCCAGTGGGAGCACACCTATAGAAGAACAAGACGATCAGATACGCCGTAGCAAACGTGGACACATGCCTCGTCGTCGATTTGAGATTGAAGAGGAAGCCCTTGTGTGCCAGCTTGCTGATGATGATGAGCCTACTTTGTTAAAGAAGTATTACTTCATCTGCTAGTAAAGAGTGGAAGGAAGCAATGCAAGATGAGATGGACTCTATGAGTAAGAATCAGTTTGGGAACTTGTCGACCTCCCTCCAGGGCGTAAGGCTATTGGAAATAAATGGATTTTCAAAGTCAAACGCAAGGCGGATGGATCTATCGACAAATATAAAGCACGACTTGTGGCGAAAGGATATACTCAAAAGGAGGGTATAGATTTGATGAGACATTCTCCCAGTGGTGAGATTCACATCGGTTCGCCTTATTCTAGCCATTGTTGCACATTTAGACTTAGAACTTTTTCAGATGGACGTTAAAATAGCATTTCTCAATGGAGAACTAGACGAAGAAATTTATATGGTGCAACCAGAAGGTTTTGAGGCAAAGGGACAAGAGCGCAAAGTTTGCCGTCTCAAACGTTCCATTTATGGCCTCAAACAATCGTCTAGACAGTGGTATTTTAGATTTCATAAATCTATTATCTCATTGGTTTTGAGATGATTGAAGAAGACCACTGTGTGTATGTAAACGTATGGCGAAAAGATTATTATTTTGTCATTATATGTTGATGACATTTTATTGGCTGGAAATGACATGGAATCTATCGAGCCACTCGAAAATGGTTGTCTTCTGTCTTTGAGATAAAAGATATGGGTGAAGCAAATTATGTGCTAGGAATAAAAATCACAAGAGATCGCTCAATAAACTTCTGTGTTTGTCGCAGGAGACTTATATAAATAAGATTCTTGAGCGATTTCGGATGCATTATTCCAAACCCATCGATACTCCAATTGATAGAGTTGTGTTTTAAGTATCAGTCAATGTCCACAAACTAATAAGGAAAAGAATGAAATGTCTAAAGTGCCATATGCTGCTGCAATTGGAAGCCTAATGTATGCCATGTTATGTACACGGCCAGACATTAGCTTTGCGGTGGGCCTTGTTAGTCGTTATCAAAGTAATCTCGGTCTCGTTCACTGGAAAGCAGTTAAGAGGATTTTTCGATATCTCGTGGTACTTCGGACCTTGTCTTATGTTACAAAGGAGGTGACTTAAGATTGAGAGGTTTCAGCGATGCTGATTGGGCCGGTGATAAAGATGAGCGCAAATCCACCTCAGGCTATGTGTTTATGTTAGGTGGAGGTGCCATTTCTTGGTGTAGCAAGAAACAAACGTGCATCACTTTATCCACCATGGAATCATACATGTGGCTTGTTCTGCTGATGTCAAGAGGCTGTTTGGTGCAAAGTTCTACAGCGATTGCCATGCATTGTCAAAGGAGGCGGTGCCTTGGTGAAGGAGCAGTAGATACATTAGCCCATGCACGGCGTATAGCTGTATGATAGCACATCGGCTTGGCCTATGCTAAGGACCCTAAATACCATGGGCGAACCAAACACATTGACATTCGTTATCACTACATTCGGGATTTAGTTGCAAAGGAGTTGGTGGTTCTTCGACACATTTCGACAGGTCATATGTTGGCCGATCCACTAACCAAACAAATCCCGAGGGAGGCATTGTAACCCATATTAGAAATATGGGATTGTGTAATTGTGATGTGCACAATATTATTGACAATTAAGTTATTATGTTTTCTTCCTTATGTGTGTCTATGGTTGGAATACCTACACATCAAGAAAAGTGTCACTAGGCTCTGAATGGACTCCTCACACGGGTCATTCGCCTTGGTGCTAAGAAAGCGAGCAAAATGAGACAATTTTATCTATGGCGCTATGAGAGCGAGCAAGATAAATTTATATCTATGGCGCTATAGAGCGAGCAAGATATTTTCTTTTTATTGTCGCCTTAAAATGAGTTAAGATGAGGTCCCTCTGGATCGATCACAGGATAGAGAATCAAATCCGTGAAGCCTTCATTAAGCCGTTGCGAGTTTTATGATAAGAGGTCGCGAGACTGGGTAGCCACAGTGGGGTGGCTAGACTAAGAACCGTATGGTGTTTTTTATATGTTGTATGGGCACCCCATAATGATGGAAGAAACCCGTAGCATGGGTACATACCACATGTGCATAAAACGACCCTGAAGAGAATGATGAATGAGATCTCTGTTTCATCATTGTGTGAGCTCTTGGATCATAATTCATTGATCCATCTGTACCTTATGACTTGAGATCTATGTCATGAAAAGGAAGCTTGATGTCGCTACTTTAGCATGCCCTTAGGGCTATGGTTGATACAGTCCAGCGGGACATGATTAGGAAAGCGGTCAAGACTAATTGAATTGGACATGAGAACTCAAGAAAGACATCTAAATATTACACCATGTTTGTGGTTTACACCTCGAGGGACTATGTCGACTTAGTGGCGACAAAGTCGTGAATACAAAATGTTGAGTTTTGACGTCGCTAGTTTTAAGAGATCCATGATGTCAAAGCTGGTGATATTGAAGATATCTAGGGTACTACGGGATTCCTTGGAGTATTGTGATCTGTTAGTTTTGGTGATAACTTAATAGATCACTACTCATTTGTTGTGCCAAACTCTCGTAGGTCGCTCACTCCATTCGTCGTATGTAAGATGAGAAGCAAGTGTAGAGAGATGAAATGCTCTTAGTGAGCAATGACTTTTTATTGTGCCCTCTGTGGGAAGTGGGAGATGTAACCGATGGCATCATGCCATCGGTGGGTGCCCACCGTGGCATCCAAAGGTTGCCAAAGCAACCTTCGGCAGGAGGCCAACCGCTGGGCGGTTGGCTCCCAGGAGGGGTAGAGAGGTTCTCCTCTCCAGGCGCATGAGAGAAGGGTGACTCTCTCACTTGGAAGAAACCAACACATGCAGGGACTCTCCCATACGCATGCATGAGAAGGAGTTTCTCTCTCTGGAATAGAAACCTGCGCAAGTCTCCTCTCTCTCTCTCACACACACACATAGTGCAAGTCTTCTCTCACGGGACATCACCGTCGGATCCCGAGTACGTTTGGAGTGAGGAACAACGAAGAAGACTCTTGTAGCCTTCTTCCCGATCTTACGACATTCCGCAACGCACGAGGTACACACCTCGATCATCTTCGAACAGACTCCATATCCAGACCTGCCTCTTATGAACAGACCAAAGTCTTGCAAGGATAACTCAAACACGTGTTTTAGTAAGAATAGAGAGAGAGAGAGAGAGAGGAGAGAGAGAGAGAGAGAGAGAGAGGAGAGAGAGAGCGAGGAGGAGAGAGAGAGAGAGAGATTAACACAACAAGAAGCAAGAGAGAAATTAAGAGTCTATTGGTTGCATATAAAATTTTCATTGAAAAATATTTTTTCATGTAATAACTTTTACATGAAAATTAAAAATCGTAATTGTCCATTTGGTTCTAGGTAAATATTTTCACTGATTATTTATGTAAATAGAAGATTAAAAAAATGTAAAAAATCAACAACATTAAATATAAACTTTTATTAGAGAGTTGTATTGGAGCACATGGGATATTATGGTCCATTCCAATGAGAGGAGACCACATACCCCTAGTGCACTATTCATCAAAAAAATTTTATTTTATTTTTAATAATTTTTTAAAAATACAAAATTTAGTGGAAAATAAATAACTTTAACAAAGACAATTTAAATTAGGAGAAATAAAATAAAAACATAACTTGAATAAATAGTGTTCTACGGATATTTTAATAAAAAATAAAACAACAAATAAAAAATAATTAGATTTGACAAAGATGACTTAAATGAAGGGAAAAAAAAAAACTTAAATGAATAGTGTCAAAACAAATTGTCCCTGTAGCTAACACAAATGAATAGTGTCAGTACGGCACATGAGTGAAAACTGGAAAATGGCATTCCGACTTTTACCGCGGATACATAAATCTAAAATTTTCAGGATAAAATTTTCTCGATTTTAATTTTCAAAGATACCAAATGACCCAAAAATAAAGTTTTCCTTGGAAAACCGTTTCCTAGTGAGATTTTCACCCTAAGGTAGACACAAGTAACAACATTTTACTGTTTAACTTGCATGAATACACTGTGTTTTCTGAAAATAAACTACGAAAGACATACAAGAAATAAATTATAATGCAGAATGTAAAAGAGAAGAAGAAGGTGGAGAAGAGGTTAGGGTGCAACCTCCTCTTCTCCACTACCTAACAATAGCTAGTTGACTAGAGGTGCAGAGCAATCCAACAACAATAGGCGGAGCAGTAGTAAGAAGTAGATGGAGGCTAGGAGAGAAGTAGCCAAGAAGATGAAGAAGATTTCAAATTAAGACCTCTAAGAAAAGGACTAAGAAAACTAATGAAAGACCTAAAATAAGAAAGCAGTTGAAGCCCCCTCTCTCACAACATTTGTCATTGATTTATAATGGATTAGGAGGGAGTTGAAGAGTTGGGATATCATAACTCCTCACCACTTTTACATGCACAATTGCCTTTTAAAGCAAAAGAGTTGCTGCCAAAATCCATGCACAATTGCCTTTTTGCCCTTTTGTAGTTGCCCTCATGAATGTTGGCTATCAAATTTCTTCAAGAATTAGTGATCGCTAATTGATTACGAAAGCTCCATGATTGATTGTCTATAGAAGATCTTGTTCCTTAACTGTTGGGAATCCTTTAACGATTGATTATAGAAGCTAGATAATTGATCATTATTGTTGCCGGAAGCTCTTCAACAACTGTTCAAGTGTTGAGGATGCATGTGTATCGATCGATTAGTTCTCACACTTAATCGATATTCAGTAGGAATTAATTAGGGCCCTCTCCAACCTTAGCCACTAAGAGTACTCTTTGATACATAGCCTCTAGGATCCTCCTTAGGGTGGGTTAACTGATGCAAGTCCAATTGGAAGTTATCCTAGAACTTAGTCTTTAGGAGCTCTCTAAAGTGTCTAATAATCTATTACTTCTCACGCTTAATTGATATTCAATAGAAAGGGCCCTCTTGTGCTTTAGCTGATGAGCCTCATGAGTGTTTGATACTCAATTATTAGTAGGAGAAGCTATTTGCACATAATTGATATATAGTCTATTAAGAGACTTCTGCACATAAGTAATTAATCACTTCAGAAAATCACAAAAATTCTATTAAAAAATGAAATAATTTGAACACATACAAAAAAATATTTGAAGTGAATTAAAGTGTGGGACAACTCAAATGCTTGCTATTTCATGGAAAATTACACATAAAATAGTATTTGAATGATAAAAAATGTGTAATTATCACACCCACCAACTTATTCACTACTAATCCCTTAGCAATGCAAACAATTATAAAGAAAAGCTGGCAAGAGTTCAAAAACATCATATTTCATGAAAATGTGTAAGATCATATAGCCTTTCAAGTTCAAGCAATAAGTGTCGGAGGCAAGTATGTTGACCCATATGTTTAGATATATAGTTTCTCAAAATAGACTCAAAATTTCATTTTATTTAGTACAATTGAGTGTTCTAATTCAACCAATGGGCACCAATCAAAGGGATAGGATTTCAACACTTAAGATGATATCAATTCTTTGATGGCCTTTGACAACTAATTCGCCCAAACCAACTCAGGGAGGGATGGCAACCATGTGACAACCTCTCCAAGCTCATACACCTATCGAGATAGGGAATGAAATTGATTTGAAGTGACTAGGGGGTGGGAGTTCTGAATCCCAGTGGTTATCTCAACTTCCTGGGGTCAACATCTTTTGATCGGATGCTCCTCTTACTTTTGGTAGTTCCATGCTGAACACTTCGTTTCTCATAGACAACACCAATGATAAAGTTAGTCAAAAACTCATAAGGGTCTGAGATGGTTCAATCTCAAGATCCGAGGTTGAATGCTCAGATGGATGATTGAAGGATAGGAAATGAAGTCGTTGTTGTTGGGGCAACAATGCTTTGACCCTGCAGGAAGTCAATCCCAAGGTTTCTCCTTAGGTCGACCATTTGATGCCTAAATCAGAGGTTGGCCTTGAAGAGAAGCAATGGAAATTGAGATGGAGAGAGAGAGAGAGAGAGAGAGACGAGAGAGAGAGAGAGAGAGAGAGAGAGAGAGAGAGAGAGAGAGGAGAACTAGTGCTAAGAGGTCTTGCCAATTTCACCCCCTTTAGCTATGACTTTAGGGTTGTTTTTATAAAGAAAAAAGAGAGAGGAGGAGGTGTGGTCTCTACTCTAAGATTCCCAAGAGGGATTGTCACCTTTTCCTCTGACGTGTGTTGAAATTAGAGTTGAACGTGTGTTGACCACCTTTGTCGTGCATTAAATGTGTGTTGATCATGCATTGGCCAGGTCCGTATTTTTTGCCATGATTCCTCATGTGGATGTGCACATGACCTCCACCTAAACATGTGACAACTGCGCCCTGGTTTACGTTTGGTCTACCCCTTTGTGTCTACCATGGGCTGGTCTTGTTGAATCGTAATGGAGTTGATATGTCTCAGAGGGGGTGAATAGGACTATCTTTTGAAATTTCTGCTAAGAGTAAACAGATCTGAAACACACTAAAGGTGTTGTTAGCAGTTAATATAATGTGTGAAAAAATAAGAGTAAGCGAAAGCAATCACACATAAGAGACAAAAAAATTATCTCGGTTCGGACCTCCTTCCAAACCGAAGTCATACCTCCAGTCTCCAAATAATTCTTGGGATTTTCCACTAACCACTAAGCAACATTGGTCTTCCCTTCAAAGAGGGACATACACCACTTGCTCCTAAACAAGTCTTCCCTTCACTAAGGGGCATACAAATCTCCTACGCCCTTCTACAAAAGAGGAACACAGGGAACAAACTCACTACTGGTTACAAGCACTAATGTTTACACAATGTGTTGCTCAGAGAATGAGCAAGCACAGACAGAAAGAGAGTTACAAAAATGAAAGATTAGATGCACTCTTCTCTTTCTGGCTATCAGTGGACAGAATGAGTATTCTAAGAGGTTTGTCCACACAACTGAAGACTTGTCGAATACTTGAACATATGAGCTTGGTTTCTTCACTACTAGAGATGTATGTTTTTCATGTATGGTGTCTCTCGTGTATGTGTTTGTATTCTTGTTCATATATTCAAAGGCTTTGACTGCTTAATATAGTGTTCATAGTCATCAACTATCTATTTGAATTTGACTGTTTGAAATATAAACGTTTAGACTAAGAAGTGACCTCTTGATAGTAACATCTTCAAGTCTTGTGACTAACGATCATTTTACAAATTCCAATAATTAATGTAACCTAAACATTGAAAAGAAATATTGAAAAATTAATAATTTTCATATACATTAATCGCGAGCGAGCGACAGAGAATCAAAGAAACACATTCTCTATGACGTTTGAGAGAAGATAAAAGAACAGAGAAAAAAGACAAGATATTATCCCCCCCCCCCTTTGTGAGGTTCTTACATTTTTTTTATATAATCGCATCAAATTTTAATGTATTTACAAATTATCCTGAAACGAATCCACACATCTCACCATTTAATTTAAGCCAATTCGAACTACATGCTCTAAATGAAGCAAACATGTGTTCCAGTTGCGTTGCTACTATATGACATGTCATATATAATTAATCCACTATTGGAAAATGAGAAATGTTTATTAATAAAAGAGGGGAAATATTTCCCTCTTGCGTGGTGCACGTTGATTGGTGTCAATGCACGTCCAGCAGCAGCAATATGACTCACACAAAGTGTAATGTATCCTTCTCTCTTGAGGCGGCTTTCATAAGGGAATTATATATATGAGTAAAAAGAAGCTATATATTGCTGAATCAGTTATAAGTTCAGTGTTGAAGTCTACTTTTGGGCATCGTGATTGGTGCCTATGCCAGCCACCGCAAGAGAGACGTGTGTAAGGATGGCTCCATGCTTTCAAGTATGTGGAGGTCTTCAAAACATATTGCCTTTATTTTAAGGTTAGAAACTTAGATGTATTGATATGGAGGTATATCATATCATATTCTCTACGGCCAACGCAGTCCGCAAATTGCTAAAGAGTGAGTCTTCGAAAACTTCAACGGCATTGAGTTAGGAAGGCACGACCTATGTTGGATCTCACGAATAGATATGTCAATGATAACTAATAATTTGATAATCATCTATTTCATTAATTTAACGAATAATAAATGTATATACTTTTCATCGATAACTATTAGATATGAATATAGATATATTCAATTTCTTAATGAATATGGAAATAGATATACCCCGTACCAAATTTTATTTGTTGTTACCGTTAAGTAATATATATATATAATTAATATTATTCTTTAGATTAGATCAAATGGTGGATAACAAAAAGTTGCCCTAATCTATGACAATTTTATGCAGCACCCCAGTGTCCAATAAACATTTCTCCAATAGACATAAGAGCCCCCATATAAAGTCTTATTAATATTTTTTATAGTTCAACACACATTTCTTCAATCTGACATGAGCCCCACAGGCACCAACGGCTTAGTGTAGCTGGTCTTTCCTAGTTCATTTTTCACCATAGCCAATCTCCTCTCTCTCTCTCCTTTGGACCTCCCAACAGGTGGCACTTCTTGTAATACTCTCAAATTTTAAATACCATGATTGTTTAGAAATTTTTGTTTATGTAACCGATTAGATTAAATTGTGATATTTAGGATTAAAAGTATGTTTAAGACATTTTATCATACCCAGGTACTACTTTCGGCGTACGCACTCCGATAGGGCGACACCACAAAAATTGTAATGAAAATAAAATCTGAGAACACCATAATTCTTAGAAAATTGGGAGATATTAAAAATATAATTATTCGGATTTTTGACATACATTTTGAGATTAAGTCGACGCAACTATTTTGGGATGATTTTTCACCCAATGTAAAATAAATTCTAAAAATTAAACTAAAATCATGACAATTTGTAAAACCTCCTATTAATCTATGGTTGAATTTCAAGTTAAATGGACATCACTAAAATACCTAATAAAGGGGCAAAGAGGTCAGCCGATTTATCTATCAATTACGGAAGTGATTTTCTTTAATTCTTCTGCTTACTTAGCAACGTAAGCTGCATGCTTCCATGGGTAAAAAAGCTTACACCTGTCTAAGTACGTGTAGGAGGGGTATATGGCCATAGTGACACGTGGCTATTGCATGGGAGATGTGAAGATTATGGCGACAGGTGCAAGGTTACGTGCCTTGATGGCGTGGGTTTCGGGCAATTATTTAAACTCTTCTTAGCCACACCGTGAGAAGTTTTACCACACTGCTCGTTCTCTCATAGTCCCCTAGAGGTACCAAAGCTATCACCTCTTACATAGCTATATCGTTGCTGGACCATTGTTATTGCTGTTCCTGCTGATCTACGCTGTTGCAATCTTGCCGTTTCATCCTTCTGCCAGTGGTGAAATTCTGGGTAAGGGGAAAAATAAGATTTTATTCTTTAAGTCAGATAGGTTCTTCTTTCTTTTCTAGATCCTTGTCTCTGACCTTGGGCTAAAGAGTTCAAGATTCCTATACACATGTCTTAAACTTGCAAATCTTCATACGAACTGTGTAGCCAACCCTGCAATTGTGCGATAGTATATATGTCAATAGGTTCCCAACCTCTGTTTGGACTCTTATTTGCTATTGGTGTTGGAAAGATTACAGTCTCATACGATTTGCCTTGGAGCTTGTTAACAAATTTTGATTTAGTATGTATGCATGGCTGTAACTTCAGATCTTTGTTTGATTCCCCTAATTACCTTTGGAATCATATAGTTATCAAGAAGAATCTTCAGTTCTTCTTTAATTCAGTGGGTTTTAGACATCAAATATTTCCTTGTATTTCCATTGTATACTTTGATTTCCCTCAGTTTTCAGAAATTATGTTCCTTGCTATTCCATGACATGTAGAGTTCTTGTTATGTTCACTCTTGATTAAAAAGTCCCAATGATAATCTTTGATTCGTGATGGTCATTAACTTGTACTCAGTAAGACCATAAAAAGCCTAAAGTTATCCTTTATCATTCCTTGTGTTCAGTCTTATTGATATTCACATCACCAGTTGGTTTATACACATGACTGGAAGAAAGTGCAGTGCGGCTGTCGACAGGTATAAAACCCCATCTGTCGACAGGCGCCCTTATCCCAGAACCTCAGATAAATAGGGACTGTTGTTATCTGTTGACAGACAGCCTATAGCTGTCGACAGGACTAACTCTTCTAACCTCAGATTTACTGGGTCTGTGCTATCTGTCGACAGGCAGTCCAGAACTGCCGACAGATGTGTTCTGTAATGTTTTAATCATTAATTCTTGTTCCATTTTTTTTTGAAGACTCGTTATGCTACTGATCTCTCAAGTTGTTTATCTTATTTTCTTGGACTCTAAACCACTTTATGACCAAGATGATTTGATTACTCAATCATTAAACTATCTTTTGGAATTTTAATTCTATTGTGCTCATGAAACATAAGTTATAATATGAAGACATTGTTCTCTTCAAAGAGGGTTTAGGATCACTTGTGGTAGCACCAGCCACTTGTGATCAAACTGAGGGCGACAGTTTGTAGGTAAATCCAAGTCAATGGACTGACGATGGTGGGTAATTAAACTCCGTTCTTGCGCAATGAACAAGATCTAAGGTGCTGGAATCGCCTAGCACTGAGGATGGTAAATTACGTCTATATAGTAACCTCTTGAGAGCAGTGATGCCTGTCGAATTTGTTTCCAAATTAAGTTATGGTCTGAATTATGAAAGACAAATATGACTTTTATTCTGTGATTTGTTGAAGCTCATTATGAAATCAATTTAAGCTATATGTTTCTGTTAAGTATGAAATTCATGAGCAATTTGTTTTGATCCACATATGCACTATTTGAATATTCATTCAGCTTTGCAATGAAACTTCTACGCTATGTTTACTGATACCTACTGAGTCCTTTCAACCATGCCTTTGTTTCCTCCAAACCTTTCAGATTGAAGGTGTGTATAATCTCAGCTACATGTGAATCCTAATCCGCTGCGGACGATGAAGAGATGAAGAAGAATAATGTAGTTTTAGTAGTTTCTTTTAGTTGATAATGTATTAAGTTAGAGAGAGAGAAACTTGTCTTTTGTAAATAATAAGTGTTGCTACTTTGTCACGTTTATATTATAATGTGTTCGAAGATACCTTTGTGGAATGGTTTGCCAGATTTGTGCATTACACGGTTATATCTACCCATAACGAAAGTTTGTCAACGTAACCCCTCTTCCGATCAAAGGTTACGTATGTGTTTGTGTGAAGTCGGAGGAGGGTGTTACACTTCTGGTTTTCTCGTTATCCCAATGACTTCTCTCGACCTCCTCTCTCCTCTCTTGGGCCTCGTCTGTCCTCGCTCTTGACCTCCTCTCTCCTCTCTCTCGTTTGGGCCTCTTTAAAGATTGAGAGGAGTTTGCACTCTCCTATCTCTCTTTGGACAATGTGGCGAATGGTGGGAGGCAATGAGGTAGATGGTGGCAAGGCAACACAGCGGATGGTGACATAGTGTTAATTTCGTTCAACATTGATTTATGAATGATGATGATATGAAAATTATGTGGAAATATGTTTATTTATCATATATATCTTTTGTTTCAATTTAAATTGTATTCTAATTGAGTTAATTTATATTGTAAATTTTAGATTTGTACATACTCTTATGATCGGTAACTATCTGCTAACTGTCCCTTAACTTCATTTTTTCGGATACTCATAACAAGTCTTGGATACACCATTATCCAAATTCGTAGTGAATAGCAAACACAAATGGTCCTTCCTTAATAGACATAGAAACAAATAATCTATTATCTGCACTATATTTGACCCATTGACATCCCTACTCACGAATGCCTCATTGACTTAGTCAGAGGAATTGGAGGCACCACAAAATCTATTGGTCCGCCCATGTGAGGACCTGTGACGACCCTCATTATACCGGTACGGTTATACCAACCCACGTCGGTATAGCGAGCGCTGCCACAGTGGGACATTTACCCAAACGATACGTACAGCTGAGATACACGCGAATATACAACAGAGTAGCGGAAGTAAAAGACAACAGTCTCCATTCATTCATCATCCACATTAAACATACATGCAATTCACATTAACATAAAAGAAATAAAGGTCCACATGATTTAAATTGCTGAAATAAAATACAAATTGTCCACATTCATACATCCTTTTCATAATACTCTAATACAATGTTCAATTACATACTTATGAAATACACAAATCTCAAGAAACTCCAAAGCTAGTCTCCGCGCTCGGAGTCCGTCTCCACTGTCTCCTCCAACGGTGCCGTGTCACCAACTATACCTGTACGCCGAAGCAAGGAGTGAGTCAAGGACTCAGCAAGCAACACTACTCACGATATACACGTACAAGTCCTAGTGGTTCTACATGCACATTTACAATTTGCAACACATAGCATGCTAGTCAATTCAAGTTTCAACCTAGCATGAAAGTTCTACAATTTTATACATGAATCATGTTTTCAGATTTCTAAAATAAAATTCACCTATCACATGCTCTCTATTCAATTTACTCATGAAACTTTAATCTTTAAAGAGCTAAAACATGAGAGCTACCAACATGAACGTTTTACATACATGAAAGGGGAAAACACAATTAGCATGGATTTCACATGTCCTTAAGTGTATACATAACATTTTCACATGCTTTAGGTTGCTGATTTCACATGGTTTAACGGCTGTAAACCTATGCATGAAAGCTACAATATTGCATAAAACATATCATGTGTTCAACAATCATGCTATCTTTTGCCCGTTTTCACCAATTATCCTAACATGGATTCTAAACATCCTTGCACATAATAACATGATGATAATAACATAAATTCACTGATTTCACATGATTTCAGATTTGTCTCACATGGTTTTCAATAACACATTTTCACATTTTTAGTTTCACATTTTCTTTACACGAATTTCCTCTTTCACATGGTTACACTTTACACATACACATTCACATTATCACTTACACATTTACACATGGACACATACACATACACATTTTCACATTACATATTTTAGGTGCCGTGACACATAGTCCAAACCACCAAAGAAGGACATATACACATCACATTACACATAGACGCCATCTAGGCATTCCAATGGCGACTCTTGGACTGCGCAGACCGGGAGAACAAGTCTCCACCCTAACCAGTGGTACTTGTCCACCTCCAGGATTTCCCCCTAATGCCCTTAGGGTCACTTACACATTGAACTTTCTTAGGGGGACTTTCCCTGATACAGCTCCACTGCCCTCTTACGGAAGTAGTGTCACATTGGCACAGTTACACATTTATACATTTACCGTTTTACACATGGTTTTGACACTTCACACTTTTCATCACATTCACTTTCTCACTCACATGCACATCTCTGTTTTCCTAATGGTAATACAGAATTTCAGGAGTTTAACACACGGAGTTTTCACTAATCAAGTGGTTTTAGACAATAACTAATCACATACGATAATATACGTATATTATCGCATTTCACATGAAAATACATAACTTTTTATTTACTGTTCCAAATGACCTGAAATTTTAACCACATGCTGTTTTCGGGTTCAAGATCATACACTCAAATTTTAAGATTTTTCTGAGCTAAATAGAATTTACAGAAAATAAAACCTATTTAGCATACTATTCACAATAAGTTAACATGGGGTTAACATATCCTGCAAATTGCTACTTACTGTTTTAAACAGAGGCTACTAATATATACATGATTTGATAATACAAAATTACCCTAAATCATACATCTATGGATTTCACCACAACCATTCTTGCATGCTTTTATTTTACCGAACCGGATTTATTAGCAATTTACAACAAGCATGGATAATTTACCAAAATTGCAAACACATATACTGAACACTAATCGTCATGATCAGACCAAAACCAAGACATTCATACTAATCCTAATCTATGAACAAGGATTTGCAAGATTATCTACAAGTCATACTCACAAGTTTAAAGGGGTACAATTATCCTACATTTACCATCACGAATCACACTCATTCACACACCACAATTGATAATATACATAGAGTATAGGATTACCATATATCCTCATCACGAAAAACATACCGAAATTAATGTATAAGAAGGGCAGAACAGCTCACTGTTCTGTCCAGAGGAACTTGGCGGCGGTCTCTGGCCGCTGACTCAGAGTCAGCGACAGGGCCGATGGACGCCAAGCATGATCTGGGCGTCCAGGGACCTTGCCGTCAAGACAGGTTGTGCAGAAACACAGACCCAAGCTCTCAAACTTGGGTGAATGGGAGGGTCTAGGACTCGAGGAAAAATCCATAAAAATAGCAAAACCGACCTAGACTCATACGGGGACACCATGGATAGGTCACTTGCCTTTCAAAAATTCTTCCAAAGGATTTAGGGCTTGGTGAAGCTCTCCTTGGGCTGTCCCAAGAAGTGCAGAAATCCCTCCAAAGATCTCTTCCTTCGGGCTCCTGGATGATCTCCACGCCAAGGGGATGTCGGGGAAGCCCTCCTCTTGATCCAGCTACCTTCTTGAAGCAGTGGAACGCCGGATCAAGCTCCAGGGGGTCGGATTTGTGGGTGCTAAGAGGGGTTTTCTCAAGACTTTCTCTAGGGTTTTCTCTCATTTTCTCCTCTTGCAAGGTGAAGGGAGGAGTGGGGAGAGCCATTTCGGGTTCAGACCTAAAGAGAGTCTCTCTCCCACTCACCAGGCTGATTTGACAGCCTTCAGAGCCGTTGGGGACAACCCCCAATGGTTGGCTTGCCTTGTTTCAGAAGCTTGCAGCTCTGCTGCGCATGCAGGCCAGAGAGATTGGCGTCCATATCGCTGGACGCCCGGATTAGTATCGGCGTCCAGGTCTGGACGTTGACACCACCTCAGCGGCCAGGAGTTGACGCCAAGGGGCCTTCGGCCAGAACCCTAAGTTATGCAGAAAACCATGCATACCATGCATATATACATGCAATATGTATACAGTATTATATCCATACTATCACCATTCAATACATGCATTATTTACATTTAACATAAACACATGCACACGTACTCGTACTAATTAATACGTACGTAAATATGTACATACATACACAAGCACAAATATACACACATAATCACAAATAATGCGACGGAAATTCGAGGGCCTTACAGGACCTCTAATGCCACGGAACCATGTCACTGGGGAGTGGAGGAGATCGAGGGGATAAGCGGAGACTTCATGCCTATAAATAGACCAATCAAGATGGAGCGAGGTACACACAATCAAACACCAAAAAATCTACCAGACACCCTTCTACTTCTGTTCTCCCACTAGTTCTTAACTTAGAAATTTGAGGGTTTTTCGCTCGGGCTAGACCCGACACCCATAATTTATTTTATATATCCTCCACTTTATTTCTCTCTTTAACAAATCTCAAAAGTGCATTGATCAAATAGTCTCATTTATAGACTTATTTTTGACCTTACAATATTAATATTATAGACTTCAAATCATTCAATATCATTGAAGAGGTGGTTTCCAATTTCCTAAGCCCATAGGCCCAATGTGGCTCATTATGACCTCTTGTCCACTTACTCACCCTCTACGTGTCTCTAGACATCTCGAGGGCCTTCGAGTAGACACATGCCCAAGCAGATGAACGTAAACCTTGTCGGCTGTCCCTGGGACCCTGAGCCCGTACATGCTCGAACGTATAAGAACGAGCCCTACCAGCTGTCTTCAGACCTCCGAGCTCCTCTCACCGAGCATCCGCTGATCATATTTGTGGGTACTATAACTGCTCACATCATGCCAATATCTACATCCTCCCAATGTGTGCAACTCCTCATAATGGAAGCGTGACAAAGTTAGTCCCCACGATTTGGACGATTTCCACGTCACGATCTCTTCAACGCCTCCATGTTGGGGCTTTAACTACTACTTTTAATGGATCGTTACAGTCTGCTGGCAGATGAACTTCCCGAGCATCGACTATATAATGAAATCTGAACGGCCTCCAATACCAAGTACGCGAACTCCTCTACTCAAAACCCTTTAAGACCTTTCAATCAAGTCTGGAACTGACTTAGATATCAGATAGTTCTCTCTTATTTTGAAAAATTGGGGCCCTTCGACGTCCTCTTTCATGTTTGTAGGCCCTACATATCCACATGCCGAGTTTCTTTTAATCTCTCAAATTGCAACAAAAGTAGTTGCTATCAACCACTTTCTGACAGTTATGATCATCATTAGCAAATATGGAAATGAATATCCCAATGGAGCCAAATTGCAAATGGAACAGAATCCAAGTTGAATTTCTTTTCAATTTCCAATTTTTTTTAAACCTTCCTAACTAAAATGATCAAGAAAGAGAAACACACAAACGTCCGTAGACTTAACTTTGAGGCCAATTGCTCTTTAGAATCTATAGTTGGAAATCTAGTTAAGGGAGTGGCATGTTTCGAGGTGGCTCCTTCTACGGTACGGAGAGGTGGAAGGCAATTGCGTGTAAGATTCCCATATTCCTTAGTTGGGCAGTCATCTTAGGATTAGTAGGGAATTAGCAACTATTTGGCCCCTCTTCTATGACTACCCTTAAAGAGGTCCAACTTAATTCAAAAACTTCGCATGTGCTGCAGAAGCGCCCAAGCAAAGACCACGACGTTGTTCAAACCTTAAACATGCGTAGTGGAATGATTCAAAATAACAAGATTAGTTGCTCTTTCGCCACAATATTAAACTTCTAATATCATGAACAGATTTGATCAAGACTGCATGCTATATCTTTAGCAATGGTAAGGTGCAACACTTGTTCACTATGTTTTTTTTTTTTTTAATTTCAATCTAGTATTCAAATAACTAAATTACTTACATTCGATGCTCATATTACAATGTCATTGTTGTTTTAGATCTTCTTTTTTTCAATTCTTATGTGATTAATTCACATAAACTTTTTTTTTTCAATCCTTATATAATATGTTTACGTATTTCTTTATAAAATAAAATATATGAAGTATCTTGTTGTTTTTTTTTTTGGATAAAGATGAAGTATCTTCGTTCTCACATCTAGATGTCATGTTGATTTATGTAGGATATGGACACACGGAAGTAGAACTACCTACATCACATTTATTAATTATGATAACTTACATGCGTACGACAACTATTATTCATCTTCCTATTATACTTTCATCCGTCTGAAGAGACAAAAAAAGAGAGATAATTATCGATTTCAAACCAAAAGATGTTGCACTTGTGTAACAATTTAAAAACTTCTTTTTAAAACTAACCGACCCCAAGTGCTTGCAAGTCCAACAAAGACGTCTAGCGCGCGGAGCAATGTCCGCACGCAGATCTCTCCTCGACATGCCGCCGGCGGAATCGAGGGCGGCCCACGGGTTGCAAGCTGCAGCTGCGGCATTCCTCCTCCTCTTCGTCTCTGTGTGCGGGCGCTTCTTTCTCTGTTTCCCGTGAAGCCGTGACAAACACGGAGCCAACCACGGGGAGGGCGCGACCCGCCAACAAGGTGGCCCATTTAAAGGGGCGACCCCGAGGTGGGGGGAGAGGTCTCCGCTCCCAGGCCACACTCTTCCCTCCGGAACGCCCGAGGAGGACGGAGAAGAGGAGGAGCGAAGGAAACGAAGCTTGCCCACCAAAGAAAGATTGTTTTCCTTCTCTCTTCCCTCTGCTAACAGAGATAGAGGTACACGGGAGAGAGGGACGGGAGGAGGAGGAGAGGGGCAAAGGTCACTGCTACACTTTGACAGGTGCTTCTGCTCGCCTTGGCAATTGGCACTGCTACTTCTCTTCTCCTTTCCTATCGTCTATGTATTCTCTTCTTCGATGTAAAGCTTCGACAGCAGGTGGATCATGGATGGTTCATAAACGCTGGAAAAAAGAAGGTTTTTTCTTCTTCTTTTGTTGCTTCGTGGGCTACGAGTCTTTGTTTTGCCGTCTCCGGAGTCTGGAGTAGTGGGTGTGTTATTTTCCTCCCCTTCTTCCTTCCGCTGCTTTCGATTTCGTACTGCCGGTCCAGCGGGCTTCGGCTCCTGAGTGCTGAAATCTGTTGGTGGTTGCCTTTTGGAGCTTAGGAAAGAGTGGCAATATCACTCTCTCATCCCACCTCTCGGGGGCGGCTTTTGATGGTAAGAAGCGAAGGCTGTGAAGCCCTTCCAAAACCCTCCTCCGCCTCCGATTAATGTTTCGATAAAAGGAGAAGAAGAAAAGCGGGATCTTTTTCCCATTCCAGAGTCTCCTGGTGAGGTTTGGGTTTCTTTTCCTGTCTTCCTGGACGAAGATAAGGCGTCTCTGCTCACGCCTGGAGTATTCGTTATGGTTTCTTGTGTTTATCGTTTCTGTTGATAAGGTATGGTTTAATTCTTTTGGTTTCTTCCTGAATGAGCTCGTTTTCTGATTATCCTTTCCCCCCCAGCCCCCTCTTTATTTGCCTTTCAATATTGAGGGATTCTTATAGTGGATAGTGGGTGGTGGTTCTGAGTTTTGAACATCCTTGCATGGAACCCGGAAGATCCAATTTTTCTTGTTCTATAACATTGCAGCCGCTCCCCTCGTCGTGGGGGAGTGTTGGGCGCTTCTCTTTTGTTGAAACTTACAAATGACCGGAAAATTTTTGGTTGTCGAAGCAATACGAGATCATTCCCCCCCCTCTTTTCTAGTAATGTTGGCGTTGTTTTTTTGCTTCTCATCATTCCTTGATTTCCGCTTCGTTTTTAATGCTGCTGTTTGCTTGCAGGACACTATGGCCTGTGTGACATCTAGTGTTGGGAAAGTTTTCGGCGCTAGAGAGATCAGAGATGCTACAATTTCTCTTAAAGGTCACCACCATGGCAACTTGAATACTTCGGTCTCGTTTGTTGGCTGTCAGAGACAGAGATGGAATTCTCCTTCACTTTTCTACACTGAGAAATCAAGTGCTGCTTCTTGTTGTGTTTTCACTGTGAAGGCCTCAAAGAGGTCGGATCAACATCTTGAACAGGCAATTTTGTCCGGCAATGGCTGCATTAAGGGTGCAGGTAACGATTCTAATCCTTGTCACTTTGTGAGCAGCTTCTTGTGAAATATCTGACCGGTTTACTTTGACGTTTCTTTTGGTGAAAGTATTAAATATCCTGGTAGGCATCATATTGATGGCCGGGAAAACTAACTTTCTGAACCTCTGTGATTTGGTCTTCCAAGTAGTAAATTGATTTAGACTGATGAGATAAGCTTTACAACGATGATGATGATCAATTTGTCCCCATCTTGTATACTTTCTAATGATAGACATTGACATCATATACTTCTTCTCACTGTTCTAGAGTGATCTGTATTGTTCTATGCTATCCTGTATTGAAGTTCCCTTTGTTTATCTGCTATCTTTACAACAAATGAATTTTCATGCAAAACCCGCTACAAGGTATAACTATCCTAGGTAAACCTTCCTAGAAGAGGCTGTATCAATTCTCTTGAAGTCACTTTGAAGCTAACAAACAGTCATTTCTGTTTGGACAATTTAAAGCTGATGTGGTCAGGAAGCAGCCCATAGTGGTTCTTGTTAACTTGGAAAAGTATCTAGATGAAGAGGGAATGAGACAAGGCTTTTGGAGTGCTTGGCCTTCAGCCCATGTGTGTGCCACACCCTTCCTCTATCATTCAGTGCAAATGAATGTCGACATGTTCTATCTGCCGTTCTGTGTGAGTGTGTGTGCCGTGTGCTGTTCGACTGTTGCCTTTCCTCCATGGGTGTGGCCTGGGTGGCTCCTGTCAAGTGTGGAGCTAGATGAAGGAGAGTCGCATGCGAGCATTGTCGAAGATTCACTACTTGGTTGATCTTTCTAGTAGTCATATGTTTGTCTCGAAGATTAAGCCATGGACGTGCAAGTTTGAACAATTTCAAACTGTGAAATTGCAAATGGCTTATTAAATCAATTATAATTTAGTGGTACATGCTACTCGGATAATCGTAGTAATTCTAGACATGTGCACCAAACCCCGTGGATTCAATGACTCATGATAACTTGACGGATCACACGGTTCTCGTACTGGCGATGCATCATCCAAATTTCTATCCTATCAACTTTCAATGGTAGGATAGGGGCTTACGATGGTGGTGACAGGTGACGGAGAATTAGGATTTGATTTCGGAGACGGAGCTTGAGAAACTGCTACGACATCCAAAGAAGATAGCATACGTGCAAATTACCTAATCTTGACATGGGGAGGTAGTGACAATAAATAACAATACCAAGCTTTTTGTGTCATGTAATTGAAGTGAGGACAATCTAAATCTCTTAACGATGATCCATTGGAGAATACGTATGGTGCTAACAACCACGGTAATTCCCGCCCCAATACGATATATTTAATCTATTGTAGTTAAAAAGCTCACAGTCGGACCTTGGGTTAGGTTGGTCACTCTGTCTCTGGGTGTGCACTAACTATCTCATCCTTACTACTGGCGATGTGTTCCTAGCCTTAACTGGCCAGGTCCTGCCACCGGCACCGTTACTCTGAAGAATTAGAGTGCTCAACGCAATCCCACGCTCTGCATACTCTAGTATAGGATAACATCATAGGACCTTAGTCCTATTATGTTGACCTTCGGGATCAGGGTAATGATTAAAAGGGGGAGACAGGGGGCATTTGTATTCCATAGTTACAAGTGAAATTTTTGGATTTGTGAAAGACTAACAACTGCGAAAGCATTTACCAAGGTTGTTTTCATTTATCAGGAATGAAAGTTTGGGACTCAAAGATGATCAAATGTTGTCCTAGTCTCAACCATAAATGATACTGACTAGTGATCAACAGATGTTGCTTTTAGGACTCTGTCAGCACTTTATGAGAAATCAAAGTCTTTGGATTCGAAGGGGAGTATAGTCGCAAGATTGAAACTTAAAGGAATTGATGAAAAGGTAGGACCAGGTCTAGACATATTAAGGATTGACAAACTAAGAGTCTTTTCTTGATTCTATGGGTGGTGGTGCATGGCTATTCTTAGTTGGTGGAGTGATTTGTTTTATAATTATGTTAATGAGTGAGATCTCAGCTTACTAACTAGCTATGTTGGGGTGACCCTCCATAGCCAACTTTTTAGAGGGCTATGGCCATTTAGGCCATGAAAGTTTGAGGTAGTAACATGTCTATGATATCCTTAGTTCTGTGCCGCTCATGTCCTGCATTGATGTATCTAATGAGTTTATAACCTTGGTCGATAGGCCCAGGCAATCTTCGAAATTTCATCTTGATGAGGATAGATCATTGCAATTATTAATCTTCAACGAAGAATTCATAGTAAGCATGATCCACCAGCTCACGTTGACTACATCCCTGCCCTTTGCACACACTGTCTATCTCTCCTATTGATTGAATAGTCTAGTGAAGTGTTCGGATCACAGTGATGTAGGTGGTTTGCCGCCCATAACGAGGGAAAGATGAAAAAGACTTTGAAAAAAGAGTCAAAGAACAGTTGAAATTGTCAGGAGGGAAGAAAATGGAGGTTGGCTATGTGCCTCAGATGGATGCAAAACGGCGCCAAGCCGGTCTACTACTCAACTCGAGGTGCGGACTGTCGTGGGTCACGTTGACGGCCTATGCCCAGATGGATTGTTTGCTCACAAAGATGTCATCAGCTCTATCGGCCGATCAGAGACACAATGTATGCCACCTCAATGTGACCTTAGGCACCCGTGCGCTCCAGGCAACAGCCTGTGAGACCCCATCTTGAAAGACGAACCAAGGAGTTTGACATGCATGCCAGTCAATGGATGCAGAACTCGTAAGAGGCAAAGAAATTGACTGGAGGGATCCTACAACAATGTGCACCGTTGGCTGACCTAGATCTTCTGAGAAGAGTTTGAGTGAGAGTTTGCCTGTCGAGACTCGAAAGATAGTGAATTGTGCTTGAGAGAGGAGAATCCAAAGGAAACTCTGGTGGAGACCTACAACAATATTGGTGTGCAAATCGTTTGTCTAATTTTGGTATAGGGGCGAAAGACTAATCGAACCATCTAGTAGTTGGTTCCCTTTGAAGTTTCCCCCAGGATAGCTAGAGTTCGGGTGTAAGTTCTATTGGGTAAGCCAAGGACTAGAGGCATCGAGGGAGCAACACCCTCGACCTATTCTCAAACTTCAAATAGGTAGGACTGTATGGCTGCTCCATTGAGCCGTGCCACAGAATTGAGAGCTCCAAGTGGGCCATTTTTGGTAAGTAGAACTGGCGATGCGGGATGAATTGGAAGTCGGGTTATGGTGCCCAACTATGCACTGACCTACAACCCACAAAGGGTGTTGGTCGATTAAGACAATAGGATGGTGGTCATGGAAGTCGAAATCCTTGTGAAAAAAAAAGGAGATATCATGATATCGTGTAGGACAACCATGAGTGAAAGAGTTGCCTAAGAAACAATCTTGGAAGATTCTTTGCATTGTGAAACTTTGAAACTCAATATAGTGGTGTTTTCTTCTTTTTTTAACCCCAAAAGTTCAAACCTTGAATCATGATACAGAAGTTCCTCTTCATTCTTCTTGAGTGCATCCGCTCTTCATGCTTTCTTAATTCTTATGAACAATGAACTTGTTGGTTTTGGGAATTCTAGTCAAGATTATTGGAACTTTATAATGAATTCTTAAGAAATCACAAATACCTCTCCTAGGTCTTGTTTGGTGTGCTGTAAAATGATGCCATACTCTGTGAAATGCTATACTATTGGTATTTTGCTGACATCTGGTGTGCTGTAACTATCTGGGGTTTAAAATATATAGCCGACTGTTGTGGCAGTCATTTTTCACTGTGTTAGGAAAGTCGCACATTGGAAATATTTTTCAGTCCAAAACCATAAACTTTTGAAAGTGTAAACTTTAGGACTTATTCAAACTTCAACATTAGTCAGGAACAATTTTTGATCTTTTAACTAATCCCATCATATTTGATGCAAATAGAAGGTTCTTGAAAAATCATCTAGAGATGCAATAATGTGTTTCAACATCTCAGTGCAATCTTATTCACCAATACACATTGTTTTTAATGTTGCTGCTGTTTTTGACAATCCTCATTGATGTGATAATGCTTTCGTTAGTATCTTGTTCCAGAATATGCTTGTGTAGTCTGATTTTGTCTTTTTGTATTGTAGAGGAGGGAGTGATTGCACTGGTAATAGGCAGTGGCGGCAGAGAACATGCATTGTGCCATGCTTTGCAAAGATCCCCATCATGTGATGCTGTTTTTTGTGCCCCTGGCAATGCAGGAATTGCTAGTTCTGGGTGTGCCACGTGCATATCAGACCTTGATATCTCTGATAGCTCGGCTGTTGTATCCTTTTGCCGGGAGTGGGGAGTTGGGCTTGTAGTTGTTGGTCCAGAGGCCCCTTTAGTTGCTGGACTTGCCAATGACCTAGTTAAAGCTGGCATTCCTACATTTGGCCCTTCAGCACAGGCTGCAGCATTGGAGGGATCAAAGAACTTCATGAAGAGGTTGTGTGATAAATATGGAATTCCGACTGCAAAGGTTGTTGGCACCCCTTCTCATGAGTTATGAGTGGTTCTATTTATGTGCTATGGTTGGATACATAATAACTTTCATCCAATATGCTAATATGATAAGAAGCAGAGGTTCTTCACAAAAGGCTCAAAGTTTGAAGCCTTAGGCCAATGAGGCCTATGATCCAAATCCAATGGAGGTAGATTAGATCTCTTTTGGAGTCTGTATTTAGATCAAGTTCAGTCTCAGCTTGAGGCCCATAAAAAAACACTGTTGTAGCCAACATTCCCTCTGATATTTTGATACCTTGTTGTAGATAATGTTGAGTACAAGTTTTCTTCTCTGTTAATGCATCTTTATTTTTTGAAAATTCTTGTGCTTTCCTAGGCCTTTTATCTCAATAAATTTTGATAGACTTTGGAATCAATGTTTTTCCTTATTAACTGAGGTGATCTGCCAGTTACAAGGTCTTAAAAGTTCTAATTCAAGTTGCCAATGTCACCTTGTCAGGGTGTGGGGAGATTTACCCTCATATTATTTAAAAATTAGGTTGTTCTTTTATGGGACATCATGAAAATCTTCCAACCATGTGTTGGCCTAATCTTTTGCTTTGAAAAATAATTACTGTATGTGCTTTTTTGACATGTACCTTCTTTGTCTTGTCATCTAACACCTTTTGGTCACTGAGTGTTTTTAGTTAACCTTACAAGTATGCTGCTTCTGTTTCCAGTATAGGACATTTACAAATACATCTGATGCAAAGCATTACATTAAGGAGCAAGGGGTACCTATTGTGGTCAAGGCAGATGGTTTGGCTGCTGGAAAAGGAGTTGTTGTGGCCACGACATTGGAAGAGGCATATGAAGCTGTAGATTCCCTGCTTGACAGGGGTTGTTTTGGTTCTGCTGGTTCTCAAGTAATTGTTGAAGAGTTTCTGGAAGGAGAAGAAGCTTCATTCTTTGCTTTGGTGGATGGTGATCATGCATTGCCTCTTGAGTCTGCACAAGACCACAAAAGAGTTGGAGATGGTGATACTGGCCCAAATACTGGTGGGATGGGTGCATATTCCCCTGCACCAGTATTGACGAGAGAGCTACAGTCTAAGGTTATGGAAACAATAATTCTTCCAACTGTAAAAGGGATGGCTGCAGAGGGCTGCAAGTTTGTTGGTGTTCTGTATGCTGGGCTTATGATTGAGAAAAAGTCGGGGTTGCCTAAGCTTCTTGAATACAATGTTCGTTTTGGTGATCCAGAATGTCAGGTCAGTATTAACAAAAAACCTAAAACTCTTTTTTCAAGTCGCTCATCTGAAAACTATGAAACTGTTTGGCTTATGAAATTTGTTATTGTGAAGATTAGCAGCATCCCTATGCCACTGATAAATGTCCACTTCACCTCCTAAAAAGAACCCACAAATGTTCACTTTCTATAACTTTCCTTTTGCATTTCTTTGGTTTTACTGGGCATTATGCCTGTAAAACCTTAGCATGGGATTCACCTCCTTCTTCAGTAATCTGCATATTTAATTTTATATTTGTTTGGCCTAATGAGTTGAATATTGAATGATGAAAACACATGAAATTTTCCTGAAAATATTCTAGGAAAGACTACAGCTTTCTGTTTCACTTTAGAGAAATCTATTGGTGAGACTTTGTGTCACTTGATGCGTAATTCAAAATCCTTCTAGCGTTTGAACATTCAATTTGGTAAGGTACCACACAGTTTCTGATTCTCGGTAAGATAACAGACTTCTATTTCTTGACTTAAATGAACACATGAAATACCCTGATATACTTTAACTCTTTCCGAGTACATATTTGTGGATGTCATCATATGGTATTAGGTAGAATCAATTCTTTGCATGTGCTTATTGCCTAGAATATTCGGTCGTGGCTGTTGAGTATGCATATATCTGTTGAAGCACCCAAAAGACAAGTCCTGTAGTTTAGACAAATTTTCTACGTGCATTCTTTTCATTGTGATGTATAAAACTTCTCTACAATGCATGTCCTTGTGTTTCCTCTCTCCAATTGTATCCTAATCTCTTTGCCACTGATTACGGATGGTAATTGACTCTCTATCCTTACATTTGGACATCATATGCAGGTTCTGATGGTTCGATTGGAGTCTGACTTGGCAGAAATCCTCCTCGCAGCGTGCAGAGGACAACTAGACTCTGTATCACTGAAATGGTCTCCTGGGTCTGCCATGGTCGTCGTGATGGCCAGTCAAGGATATCCAGGCAACTATGAGAAGGGGACCATAATTAAAAATCTAGATGAGGCAGAACAGGTGGCACCATCTATTAAGATATTTCATGCTGGAACTGCACTTGACCCCCAAGGCAACTTTGTTGCAGCCGGAGGTCGCGTGCTTGGTGTCACTGCCAAAGGAAAGGATCTGGAAGATGCACATGAGAAAGCTTACCATGCGGTTGAGGTAATTGACTGGCCTGAGGGTTTCAACCGGCATGACATTGGTTGGAGAGCACTTGGGCCCTGTGTTGACAACTAAGCTGCTCTCTTTCCTGGGTCATTCCGGAAGTACAGTTTGACAAGAAAGAAGTCCTAAAATTTCTGACGCCGTCCTATGACTTGGTGATGAATCCTAAATCTGCTGAGAAATAAGTCAACCCAAAGCTCATATTGATGGTTGGGGTACAAACCAGTGCTGCTGAAGTCCATGGCAAGGGACAAAGTTATCCCAAAGCTTGGACTAGCGTTAGGGAGGTTGCAATTGTTTGCTGGCTACCATGCATCAATTCCCTGATCCATGACAGAGAGTTGTTTATAGCTTTGTGGTTGTATAGCAAATAAGAAAGTTAAGGTGAGAGTTTGAAGCCCTCCACAAAAAGCAATATCTGTTGCTATGTTGTGATCTTCGCTTCTGGATTTCTTGCAGTTGCTTGGCATCTCTCTCGAGAGCTATCTTGTATAGTGATAATCACCAATCAGTTTCCTTGGTTCCTGTCATGGTAAGAAAAGATGAAATGAAGGATTTGCGTTTTGTTGAGTCGTAAACCTACTTGAAGTGCCCAAACATGGAGAGAATTTCCGTGTGAAATTGTTCTACTTTATCCCACAAATGATACCATGTAATTTGATTAGCTCCCACCTGCTTGTGATCGCATGCCAAGTCCATAAGCGTTTGCTTATGCGCCTGCCCGAAGGGAATGCATCTGCGTTAAAGGACCAGGGAACTGTTCCCTTAAGGGATGAAAGCTTCCTTTCACATATAAAGATTACATGAACATCGTAACATAGTGTTTGGGGGTATTATATGTACATTGCCCATCGTTATCCTCAATATATACTTAAGAGGACACCGTACTCTGCATGCACATCTGACATAAACAAATTAGTGAATACCCATTTTGTTTTAAGAAACGAGCAGTACTGATACGCTTGGGAATCAGGCACATGTTACCACACTTGTCTATCTAAATTCCTTTGGGAAAACTAAGGTTTTTGTGATTGATATTTTCGACTATATATATAAGCAGGCAATTTCGATCAAGTGTTTAAATTGTGCCCATCATTTTATGTTTCACAGAACATCTTCAAGTCAATTAAGCTAGCACTTTCGGAGGACTCCGTTAATTTGGAAGTTCCTGTGGTTTTAAAATTTGCGTTACAAATGTCATTAAGAGTCACCAAGTCACTAATTGCAGTCATTAGTGTATTGCGCGTTTACCCTTTAATTGCAGTTAACGCGACGTTAACAGCCTGCCGCGTTCAAACAGCGAGTCACCAAGCATATTAATTTCATCGCCAGAGGCAATCAAACAAATACCCATAACACACTATGCTTTGGAGGGATTACAAATTAACAAAGTTCCATCCAAAAGAATAAGTATTTTGATCGTGTCACGCGTAAATTTATTATTAGTCTTTATATGTAGAGCATATTATATGATTGATATCAAACTGTGGTAGCTAGATTACGAGTTATAAAAACAATCAAGGACAAGATGACATAAATATTGTTTAAACAACATTAGCGTATTCATCTAACCAGTGGTTGCTGGCCATTCCATTGAATTGCACACGCACCACTTGTTCAGAATATTAGTACCCCCCCCCCCCCCCCCCCAAAAAAAAATAGTGAGTTTGTTTGTATATATATTATATTCATAAAGGATATAATCAACTTGTTCTGCGTATTACATAATATACGTATGAAAGAAATCTCATGGCATCAAAATATAATACGTAAAAAATGTGCATATAAATAATGATGGTCTACCTCTTTTCTGAATTGTCCAGTCAAAATTCCTCAACAAAGGTTTGTCAAACCAGACGCTGCCTTCTGACCATATCAAACCATAGAAAACCCTAACTTGGATGCTCCCCACGCTATCATGCACAGTATATATAATGGCATCCATGCATGCAGGCATAGACCAAGCTGGAGCCCCCGACATGGACGCACACGAGCACGTCAACCCCTCTCCTCTGGGCGCCAGAGCTCGTCGGCGTACTGTCCGCCTGCACCGCCCTGTTGCCGCGGCGTATGCGCTGGCGAATAGTACACCGTGCCTGCGTGGTGAGCCGGCGGCGGGAGCCAACGCAGGGCGTTCCCCATGGGGAAGTTGCCGGCATCGTACTCGACGGCGGCACCGCCGTGGAGCACCTGTAGCCTCAACCCCTGCTGCTGCTGCTGTTGCTGTTGCTGCGGCCAATGGCCGTGTTGCAGGTTGGGGGAGCTGCGGGCGCGGTGTATGTCCTGCATGGCCCGCCCGGCCCCTCCCTCACCGCCGCTGTGTCGCCAGGCGCACCTCCCTCCCCCGCAGGCGAGCAGACCGGGGGAGTCGCGGCCGAACGCCTCGATGGCCGACGTCGGGGATGACTCTGCCGACGACTCCGCGAAGGCAGAGCGAGCGGGGGGGACGATGGTAAGGCCCCTGGGGCTGCGGAGGCCCGCGGGCGGCGGGCGGCCCACTGCCCCTCCGTTGATGGCTTCGATGTAGCGCTGCTCCAGGGAGATGCCGGAGACGTGGAGGGGGTGGGGATGAAGTTGGGGCTTGCCGCCGGGGGTGGCGGTGCCGTCGAATGTGGGGGTGGCAGCTGGGGTGGGGACGGGGAAGAGGAACACCCGGAGGCGGGGGTGGGTGCAAGCGGAGCAGCTGGCTTCAAGGCGGTCGTACTCCTCAATCATGTGGTGGAGGTCCTCGTCGCAGGTGACGGAGACAAGGGCGTCCAGGTCCTCGGACGCCATCTGGTACTTGATCACCGCCTCCCCCTTGTACACACTTGCTATCTTCTCCTTCAACTCTGCACCGACACAAAAAACCAATTAAACCAATACCAGGTGATGCATGCATGGCTTCCTCTATCCGCCTCTGCAACAAAGGAATCAAATGGGTATCGATAAAAAACATTCGAATCAGTTGTGGTGGGTCTTAATTAATTGCCTGGGAAGGTGACGAAGCGGGGGACAGCGACGACGCGGGTCTCCCCACCGACGTACTTGAGCTGGCCGTCTGACGGGCGGGGCAGGATCCTGCCGCCGTAGCTGCACAGGAACTTGAGGCGGGGGGAGGCCGCCTCCCTGACGACCAGTGCCATCCCGCGCTGCAACAATCGCCTAGTTAGCACTAGAAGCCGGCCGGGTCCTGTGTGGGTGGTGGGCGCCTGGTTAGACCACCCCTCTTCTCGCCCGCTTCCATTATCTGCAGAGGGAAGAATTAATTAAACTGGAAGAAGAGGAAGGGCCGGAACAGGATAGGGCGAAGGGGAGAGGAATCCGCGCGCAGAGGTTGCTGCGGCCGGACGGGGAGGAGAGAGGGCGGTTATTTTTGGACAAGGCAGGGTTTGAGCCACAGGTTGCTCCCGGCCCTCTGCTGGCCGGCAAGGGAGGCTCTCTCTCTCTCTCTCTCTCTCCCTCTCCCTTTCTTTCTTCCTGTTACTATTTCTTCATTCCTTTTCTAAACACCAAATCCAATTTGGTAAATGGACGTTATCGCATTATATTTATATTAAATATTTATATTTTTCAATTTTTAATCTTCATAATTTTTTGCAATTAGATTTTAGTCTATAACTTGAATATTTACTTCTAGACTCATGTCCTTCCCAGAGATCTTCTAGTTATTTTTTATTTAGTTTTTTAGTCCATAAGATTTTAGTTATCATAACCTGTTTCTGACAAGAGTTAAGATTCCTGAGTGTATGGTTACATTTTGAAGTCACAAGGGTAACAAAAGATTATATAGACTAGAAATTAACAAATCCTAAATATTTATATACACGGGCTCTGAAACCCGGATCCGGATTCGCTTTCAAGTAGTCATGAATGCGAATCAGACATGCCCCCTTGCTAATTTTCCTTTCCTATATATTCTGTGATATAGCCATTATGAGTTATTCCTTCCATCTGTTATGTGAACTCACTAGAGGTCAGATCGGATTCTTGATAACGGAGGTTATTTAATTGTGCTATTAAGTTGCTAGATCAGATATATCATTAAACAAAATATTAGGTCAATTTGTATTTTTTTGAATTGGTGTAAGAATTTTTTATAATAGCTGATCAGCTGAGTACAATCCAATTAAACTTATTCTAAGGAATCCATTTTTTTTGAAATTAAGGTTATCTGATATGGTCAAGAGGGACAACGCCTCACGGGAGAGAAGACCCGAAGTGAAGTCTTTTGACTGGGGGAGTCGCGTAGTGACAAGGAATATGGATTTCTAGTGTCTGATTTGGCGGGGCAACGGATTCGAATAAGGGATAAATATTAAATTTTCTCATAAATACATATATTACCACCACCTACTTTGATACCATATTATTCCATGTCAAGTTTTAAACCAGATCCTTAAATCCTTTTTACTATTATTAGTCATAGAACAAAGAAGATAATGCCCAGATATCTGAGGCACTCTTTCTCTACACAACTGATATCGATGGTTCTAATATCAAAAGCACAATTTTTCAACACGATTAATTCGCTAGTAGCAAAGAACATTTAACAGTGCATATCTAAATTTTGATATCAAATCATGTAAATTTATTATCCCACTTTTAATGTATCCCAGAACGTACGGCAACTTATTTCTTCTCCTCTCTCCCTACATACATACATATATCGTAAGTGATTTTAAAAATGAAATAGGTTGGAAGTTACATAAGAGATGGTGACAAGCAATGGGCGGTCTAAATCCAAACTCCCCGCCCCCTTTTCAGCACAATGATACTCAGACCTACACAGAGTTTGAGAGACCCAAATTTAAATCCCACGCCAAAGTTTCCAAATCCCGAACTCATATCTTAAATAAGCTTGTCTCTCTCTCTCTTGCATGCTTTGAGAAGTCTTATTTCACATATTTATTTCAGTTATAACACCTTCAAGCATTTTTTGAAAGAAAAATACTATCTACATGCCACCTTACGAATAGGTACTACCTGTCCACAGGCACAATCAGACCCCAACGGGGGTCACAAGGTTCCGTCGTGCAGGACGCATTTCTCTGTTCGAAGACATGTATGACTAACTAGGCAGAAGTTTAAGGAACGTATTAAATATTTCGTAAAAAAATGTGAAGCAAATTATAAATTGAGAAACAGAAAGAAAAAACATATTTTAGGCGCGACATTAGGTTACAATGACCGGAACAACCGTTACCATCCTTTGAAATACACCTTGTTCTGGAACTGAATAGGTAATTTTATAGAACACTGTCTAATTCGTCTAACAATAGAGTATTCAGAAAACACAATGTACATGAGATAAACTAATACTAGGTTTACACACAGACTTGGAAAGGGAGGCTGGAGAAGAAGGGGGTTAGGAAGTGCTGGGGGTGGGGTGCCGGGCAAGAGGGCAATGCACGGCGGCAAAGGGGGCGGCACACGGCGGGGGGATGGGGGGCGTCTAGAGAGAGCGAGAGAAAAGGAAGAAAGCTTATCGGCGAGGCAGCGACGTCAGCGGAAATAGGCAGCCGCGACGTCGATGGCGGTGGAGTCCTCGGCTGCGGCATGCAGTGACGTCCTCGGCGGCAGCGTCGACAGAAGCCAGAGCAGACGTCCTCGGCGGCGAGCATCTATGGTCTGGTGCGAGAGGGAACGAGGTGGAGTAAATTAGGACCTCCGCGACTGATTTTGCGACCGAATAATTTGGTCGCTATTTGGTCTCAAACAGAGACTGCATAGCGACTGAAATAGATTCGGTCGCTTAAATTTAGCGACCGACTTTTATTCGGTCGTTATACGGTCTCAAATGTGCGACCGAATTATTTGGTCGCAAAATCAATCTTTATACTTGTAGTGAATTATTATTTTAATGAAATATGATACATTGTATATATATATCTTTTATCATGGAAAACTTATTCAAACTGCATGTTTTTGCATTGGTATATTTTCTAGAACTTCCAAGATTTCTAACAGCTAATTATAGTGTATTAGAATTAGAAGTATTTTTATAGTCCTACTATCATTATTATTGACTCAAGATGAAATATGCGACGACCCGATCGAATTCAAAGTCTTAACGGGTCTACTATCACTATTTGGTACTTAACGCAATGAGGTACATACTTAAAATTGCACCGTAAGTCGTTTAATTTGGAGAAGGTCAAGATCTCTCCTCTGGTTTCCTCTTTGCCTTCGCACTTTTCTATATCAAATATTGATCAGATACTAATATTAAAGATCTATTTTTACCGAGACTCTAGAGTTATGCGTAGTTGAGTACTTTTTACATGCTTATATTATATATATATATATATAAGCATGTAAAGATTGTATATAGAATATACACATATCATGGGACTTGAGGGGTTGGCCGGCCCAACCATGTCGGCCCAACTTTCGGCCCAGCCGTGACTTAGGCCCAATAGCAACTAGGCCTAAGTTGACTTAGGAAGCAGGTCGGATCTATGTCAACATTTGAGGAACAACTACATCCATGTCGAAGATCTCGGCGGACATTGTAGATACACCCAGATTGAAATCCCAGCTCATGAAATCAAACGTATGGGTGAGGATACGTAAGACAATTTCTCTAGAGAAAAGTCTCTTAGAGTAGTCCCACATTAAGAGGTTTATTTAATTAGACTCCTCTCTTCTTCTTAACCTATAAAACAGAGCTACAAGTATAGGTAAAGAAGATAGAAAAGACTAGTGTCAAACCTATGCACAAGATATTGGATCAACTCTCTCTCTTTCTCTCTCTCAATTTCTTTTGATTTTTCTCTTAAGTTAATTTCTAACTTAGTCATCAGAAGATCAACCCTGAGAAACCCCTTCTCATATTCGACTTCTTACAAGTCAAGTCGACCTCAGCTTCAACAACAGCCACTTCGTTCTACTTCTTTCACCAACTCGGGCTCTCAAATTTGGGCATTGAGAGTCAATTTGCATCGACCTTTGCCGGTTCAAGATCTGCTTCATCAACATAACACATATATATATATATATATATATGAACAACCTAACATTCTACTAGACTATATATCAGTAGTGGTGATCATTTCCATAACAATGTGACCGAGAATTCTACCGTAACTTCTTCCGTTGGATCAACATATATACTCGTGTGAGGTACACAAATGAAAGAACTCTTTCTGAAATATAATTAATACATACTGAAATGTACGTCTTTACGGTGCATCCTACTTCATGTCCTATAAACTGTCTGCCACAACGTACCTCTGAGTACTCCGACTGACTCAGTTGTTGAATGGAGAGAGAGGAGATTTTAATGGGAGGCTAAGATAGAGCATGGAGATCATATACAAAAATGTGGATTGCGGACACACGATATATGCTGCCGGCAGGAACTAAGCCTGGGATATATAAATGCACACCAATGGAGAAAGCCAAGGCCTGGAAGCAGGAAGGGAGGGCGTGATGGGAACCTCTGCTAACTAGTTCGCTAACATCATAAGCCTGCAAGAAAGCACAGGAACCTTCCCACGGCTCAGATAATTATTCCTTGTGATTGTTGGGCTTATTAATGTTGGGTGAATGGGTTTACTCCTTACATTCCCCTCAAAAAAAATGTTGGATTAAAAGCGGGGATCTTATAAATTTCCCTTCAAAAACGTTAGATGTGACCATGCCAAACTCCTTGACCCCCTTAGCATATCATATCAACCAGTACGCTTGTGAGTTAAAGGTGGGACACCAGAGGTAAGAGTTAAACTTGACCACACGAGGATCGTTCCAAGGTAATGGTTCTTCTGGTCCACGAACGTGCGGTTCTAAGAGAGAGAGAGAGAGGAGAGAGAGAGAGAGAGAGAGAACCTGTACAAAAGAAGAGTAGGATATGCCCAACTTGGGCGCATCTGCGCACATCTCCGGCAGACCAATCTCATTTTAAATAAAGAGACAGGCGTATCTCGGATTGACTGTGAAATCTCGCTTATTTCACCATTCTAGACACAAGACTCCGGAGATCCGTATCTCTTAAATTTGTGGATTTTTTGGACCTTGCATTTGAGACAACTGTCATCCAGATGGAAATCTAATATTTCTCTTAAATACATATTTAACTTGCTGGCCTTTTCGCAGGGACGAATCTAGTATATGTTCAGGAGGTTTCTGTGACTTCATTAGATAAAAAAATTTATATCAAGGATATAATATTTTATCATGAGTGACTTCATTAAATTTAGGGAATTTTGACTTTAGGTCCAAATGTTGACCATTTAATTATTTATAGGTCCATTGACTGAGAAATTTATTTTTAAGTCCAACTGTGGACTTTCCATTATTTGGAGGTCCTCCTGTTACCCTCTGTTCCCTTGCCGTTTGCGTTGGACGAAAAGAGGCTGGGCGGCTGCTTCGCGAAGGAGACGAGATCGCGAGGGTTCGCCGGCTTCGCGAAGGTTCGCCGAGGGCGGAGGGTTCGCCTGCTTCGCGAAGGAGACGAGATCGCGAGGGTTCGCCGGCTTCGCGAAGGTTCTCCGATCAGGCCTACGTTCGCCTACTTCGCGAAGGTTCGCCGAGGGCGGAGGGTTCGCCGAGGGCGGAGGGTTCGCCTGCTTCGCGAAGGAGACGAGATCGCGAGGGTTCGCCGGCTTCGCGAAGGTTCGCCGGCTTCGCGAAGGTTCGCCGAGGGCGGAGGGGGCTCTGTTGGCCGCGAAGGGGGTTCGCCGAGGGCGCGCCGATCGTGAAGGTGGTTCTGTGTTCGTCGCGAAGGGGTTTCGCCGAGGGGAGATTGCGAAGGGGGTTCCTGGTGTTCCTGGCAGCGCGGTTTAGGCATCACCTCTGTGAAGGGGTTCGCTCAGATTTTGCCTCTCAGAGATCACCCAGGTGAGGCAATATGTTCCTCAGATTTTGCCTGTCAGATTTTTGTTGAGGGCAATATGTCCTTTTAATGAAAAATCCTGTTATTGTGGCCTGTAAGTCTAATGGGAGAGATAAACAGAAAGAATGCAATCCCGTGGTGGTTTGATGCTAACAAATCTCCCGCCGGTGTTGTCACCTCTCAGACAAGTTCGTGTGTGGACATTGAGCCGTGATTTCTGCTTATTCGATGCACTTTTGAAAGTTTCTCATATCTTACTTTTCAGCTGCAAAATGTTTGTTTTGGCCTAAGAGAACATTGATTTGTTCATAATGTTACTAGGTATGATGCTGTGACTTACCTGAAATATCTGGACACACTGAGAGTGTCGGAAGGTGTCAGATCAGTTTGGATTTTCGCAGATTCAAGTCACACTGAGAGCTGGTGGGTGATGATTTGTCCATGCTTTATGTGATGTAGCTGTTGAATGTTCTGTGTGACAGATTTCTGTTTGAAAATTTCATGTGCCGTGCTTAAATTCACCCAGGTTTAGGCATATGTTCCTCAGTTTTTGAAAATCAGTAAAGTTTAAGAAGAGAAGCTTTACTGATTTACATGGATTTTCTTATATTTAGGTTGATCCAAGATTTTGTTTGAACCCGATCAACATATTTGGTGGCAGCTTTGGAGGCCCAACATTGTATGAGAAATATCACCTAACCAGGTACTGTTAATGCTCACAAATGAAATTGGGTAGTAATGAAGTGGGTCATATATTTCATGAAATTGTACTGCTTTATATTTCACTTTGTTTGATGAAATTGTATTGCTTTATATTTCATATATTATTTTAGATGTTTCAGATATTTATCTTGTAATTTTTTGATATTTATGTTCCTTGTATAGACATGAATCGTGTTCCTGGAATTTTCACATACAAGAATGAGGCCTATGTAATTCCAATCCATAAAGGCATGGAATTTTCTGGCATACTTGATGATGTTTGTACTAGATGGACGCTTATGAAAGATCAGGTGGAGTTAAAATGCCGCATCCTAGACATGGGCAATTCTGTGATGAAATTGCTAAATGGAGGGGACATTGATAGAATCATTGATATGCATGAAATGATTGGATCAAAAATGATTAACATTGAAGTTCATGTGTTTGGCTCGGAGGAGGTTTTAAGTATAAGGTGAGGATCTGTCATTTCAAATGTGAATACTCTTTTCATTTTCTTACAAATAATTCTTATGTATTTTATAATTTATTTCCAGAACATCTGCAGAGCAATCGTCTGTAAACAAAACATAAGATCTATTGTTTCTGGAACTTCAAGTCAAGAAATGAGACTAAGATCAGATTTATGGCATGATGTTATCCATTCTACTGGTCAGATTTTTGTCTCTGTTGAACATCTTCGGAATGATTTAACAAAGTATGCAATTTCAAGAGGATTTGACTTTACTTTCATTAGAATGATTCTACCCGTGTTACAGTACATTGTAAAATTGCTACTTGTGCGTGGAGTTTGCATGCTAATAGAATTGGGTTAGGACCTCAATTTAAGATCAAATCTTTGAATAATGTGCATTCTTGTGGTGGGGGTTTGAGCATACAGAAACACCCCAGAGCTAGTAAGAAGTGGGTCAGTACAATAGTTCAGGAAAAAATTGTGGATGCACCATTATACAGGCCCAAAGACATTAAGAAAGACATATTTAGAGAATATGGAGTTGATTTACCATATCACCAAGCTTGGTTAGGAAAAGAAGTTGCTTATAAAGAACAATTTAGTGATGAAAGATGTTCATTTAATGAGCTGTTATGGTATAAAGATGCAGTTGAGAGAACCAACCCGGGTAGTGTGGTGGAATTAGATATGACAAATGAAGGTCGTTTCAAAGATTCTTTATATGCTATCATGCATGTATCGTTGGCTTCCAAACAGGTTGTAGACCACTATTATTCTTGGATGGGACATTTTTGAAAGATAAGTATCAAGGTAAATTACTTGCTGCCACTGCTTTGAATGGACAGAATGAGCTATTTCCTCTTGCGTATGCCGCATGTGATGCAGAAAATGAAGAAAACTGGACTTGGTTCTTGACTTGTTTAAAGGAAGCTATTTCTATAGATCGGAAAATAACTTTTATTTCCGACAGGTGTAAAGGTTTGCTTCAAGCAATTCTACATGTGTTTCCAAACTCACATAATGCATTTTGCTTGAGGCATTTGGCCGACAATTTTGCAAAGTATCTAAGAGGAAAATGTTCTTCATCTACAAAGGATGCTCTTATTGAACTTTTAAAGAAGGCGGCATATGTGATGACAGCAAACGAATTTGAAAAAATAATGGTAGACATGCGTGAATTATGTGTCCAAGGTGAATTGTGGGCACGAAAAGAAAATCCAAATTATTGGGCCAATGCTTTTTTTCAAGGTGAGCGTTATGGTGAAATGTATTCAAATCCTGCAGAGTCATTTAATAGTTGGGTACTTGAAGCCAGAAATCTACCGATTCTTTCTATGATAGATCGCATTCGGACACAAATTATGGCTTTGGCTTTTGAAAGAAGAAACAACTGTCTATTGTGGGAAACAACTGTGTGTCCTAAAATTGATGCATATTTGAAGAACTTAATGGATTCTGCTCGTGGCATTGTTGTGAATTGTTCAAATGGACATTTATTTGAAGTTTTGAGTAGACCATCTCATGTTGTGGATTTACAAGTGGGTGAATGCACATGTAGGGAATGGCAAGTAAGACGATTGCCTTGCAAACATGTTTGTGCCGTAGCACATAAATTGGATGCAATGTTGAGGAATATTGTTCTTTATATTTTAGTACTCAATGTTATCAAAGTTGTTATGTTGAGACTATCAAGCCAATATCAAATCAAGATAAACCACTTGTTGATTTTGAGAATGTTGAAGTGAAGCCCCCAACCACTAAGAGAAGAGTCGGACGACCAAAGAAAAACAGGATTCCTTCACAACAAGGATTGGAAGTAAAAATGACATACACATGTTCTAGGTGTAAGCAGAAGGGACATAACCGAAAATCATGCTCAAATCCTATATTTGAATAAGTATGTATTTTTCTGTAACGATTCTTTGTTCAAATGATTATTTGTTTCTCATGATTTCGTAATCTTATGATTGATTTCATTTATTCACTTGCTATAGTGAGTCCGAGACGCTCTCTTATCCACCTCCACCAATGAGATGTATTAGGGGGCATGGTTTTTGTTTTGTGAGAACTAGTCAAACGGAAAAAAATCCGGGAAGACAATTCTACAAATGCAAGGTAAATTATCTCTAACTATTTATTTTCATTCTTTTATATCTACTAATAACAATTTTTCTTCATATTCTTTATAGGAGATGAATTGTGATTTTTTCATGTGGTGTGATAACGTACGAAGTTTCGTGGAAACAACAACTTGCGAAAAAGATGAGAAGATAAAAAAGTTAGAGGACAGAATTGCATGGTTGGAGGATGAGTTGAGGGATTCAAAATCACTTATAAACAAAGCAAAAGGGGTTGTGCAATCTTTACCAAAGACATTTGCATTTTTAAGCATTCTAGATAAGGATGGAGATGATGGGAGTGATGGTGACTCACACTCACATGAGGATATGAATGTGTAGTTAGATTGAATTTCAATTTTACTTTCTTTTGGACATGTGAAACAAGTAGCAACTTTTTGAACTTGGATGTTATCTTATTTCAATTTTTTTGGATATGTGAATGTGTTTCATTACTTTCATTGCTTCCAATTAGCAACTGCACTGGGTCCTGTCTGCCAGCCGAGATCATACAATGTCAGCATCAGGGTTGTTACATATAATATAGTAAGTAGATCCATCTTCTTTCATGTGCAGGTGAATGCTATTGGTAATAATTAACCTAGAGAAATACCTATCTTATTTAATTATGATTTTTAATAGCCAGGACTCTCACGGAATAATCCATCTGTTGAGTTCTGTGGAGATTTTTAACAGCCGATGTTGAGATGAAATACCTATCTTAATTACTTATGATTTTTAACAGCCAGACTTATCTTAATTACTTATGATTTTTAACAACCAAACTTATCTTAATTACTTATGATTTTTAACAGCCAGAACTATCCATCTGTTGAGCCAGAACAGTGGAGATTTTTAACAGCCACAGGCAACAGTGGGCAACGCAACAGCCACAGCCAGAACTCTCCCCTCTACCCAGGCCTCTCAGGCAACGCAACAGTGGGCAACGCAACAATGTGTATTTTTAAAGCAATTTCTCCCCCCTACCGTCAGCTAACTGACGGTGGGAAGTTGTGTGGACCTAAAATTAAATTTGAAAGGGGAATGGACCGGATGTTGAAATGAAGTGGTCAATGGACCTAAAAATAAATAAAGGGTCAAAAACTGGACCGGGTGTTGATTTCCACTTAAATTTATATAGGTGTACCATTAAAACTCCACTGTAATAAAATTTTGAATCCGCCATTGACCCTCCGAATCTCGTATTTGAGACGGATCCTATCTAGACAGGAAGCTAACATATCTCTTAAATACATACTTCTGTCACCTATCAATTAATTGGTATCACAGGAAAGAAGAAAATATCCTCATGATTCTAATCCTTTTAACATTTTTTTATTAAATTGAAAATATCAAATCTAAGTTCGACGCTTCCCTCGACATCAAATTAAAATTAATTCGTAACACTTTCAGAGGCAGGGAAGGGTAACGTCATTGGGACTCGTCCACGCCCGTCCAAAACCTCGCAGTGGACCCGGCCGGGCCCCGACACACAGCCATCTGGCGTGGGCCATGGCCTATTTGCATTTATAAATTGAGCTGTCTCACAGGAGGCAGGGGCGGGCCCATCAGCGGGAGGCGGTGGTCTGCCGGCTCTGGTAGCGGTAACGCCAGTACATGGTCGGAAAATAACCCAACAATGGGGCGGCCCACCATCTCCACCGGATCTACCCACTATCCGGAACATTTCCATAGACAAGTCCAGATGCGGCCCAAGTAAATGTCCTCTCCGTGGTTGGTACGTGTATGTGTGGACCAATCTCTCTCTCTCTCTTTCTCTCTCCCTGGCAACCTGGCCTTCATGGGTTCCCCATAACTTTAATCAATGCCAAAAAAAATTCCGAGTACGTCCAAAAGGTTGCACTTCTACACATTTACATGCTTAAAAGATGCCATGAAAATATATTAAAATAAAAAAAATTACGATCTCATCAATTCTCTACAAAATTGAACTCCATCATAAGTTCACGATCCACAAGAACCCAAATCCTACGGCGATTCATCGGGCCGAGTTGGGCCAAGTTAGTAAAACACTCGGGCCGGCCTAGACCGGGCGACAATTAGCCCTAGGTTGCAGCAAAGAGTAAAAAACGTGGGTGTTTCCTGGCCTTGATCAGACTTGCCCTAATCGAGTAGATTCATAACATTAGGAAAAATCCATATTGGTATTTGTGAAGTGTCACTTATTGTATTTCTGAAAACCTTCCATTGAGCGGACATAATGCGCCATCAATAATAATGAGAGGTTTAAAGTACACATGAAAAATTGTACGTCACAAATGAAATAAGTATTTATCTAATCTTAGATATTGAACAGTCGAGATCAAAGTGGCAAAAATGAAGAAATTACTCTAGAACCAAGAGAAATATATTTTGTAGTACAAATATGGCGGATCAAATAATTTTCTTAGTTGAGAAGATTTAACAACAACTAATAAAATTACTTTTCCAATAATTGACAAGGGTAGATCAGTAACCTTTGTTAGAGGGGAGAGTCTAGAAAGGCGTGCATCCAACAACGAGGGTAAACGCCGTGTTGGAAGAGCTCCGGCACAGCACCCGCTTTGTCCGTTTCTTACCGGCCCATTAAAAAGAGGAGAAATACTAGCGGACCTGGAAGGGCCGCGCCCCTCCACCCGCGCTCACCTGGGGGGGGGGGGGGGGCGGACCCCTCCGGTATTAAATATATTTCGTTTTTTTTTTTATTTTTTATGTGCATTAATATATCATTTATGTATATTAATAAATTATATATATTATTTTAAAATAAAAAATCAAAAATATTTAATACTGGAGGGATCCGCCGGCGCGGCCCTTCCAAATTGGCTACGCTCCCGGCGCTTACTCAAAAAAGAGTTACGTATTTCCCATGGCAAAATCTCACCAGAGCACTTCGCAGGTTCACACCGACAGGTCAACCGGGGGCAGATTTTCCTGTGTCTGGTTTGGTTTGTCCCCACGCGGGAATAAAGTAATAAGAAACCCGGTAGTCATGGCCGGGTGGAGGCTTTTCCAGGGTGACTCGAACAGTTCAGACCATGTTAGAACTTTTAGAGAAAGAAATGTCAAAGATTGCCGAGGCAAGAGATATGGCCAATAAAAAAAAGGATGTATTATTTATGGTTCCTTTTTTAATTTGAAAGGCTTATAATATATATATATATATATATATATGCTTGGGAGCACATGATGTGATGCATCCATGCGTCTTGTGACGGTCGCATCTAGGGGTGTTCATTATTTGATCTAAACTGAAAAATCGAACCGAACCGACCAGTTCAGTTCGATTCGATTTGGAGTTGAGAATCGAAATAAATCGAATATAGATATATAATTATATAAATAATAAAATTAAACAAAAAAAAAGGATGGCGCAGCCCTTCACTGCGCCGGGTGGTCGCGAGTTCGAAGCTCGAGACCACCCAAAACCCAACATTTTTGCCAATTTGGCTAAAACAAGCCAAAAAATGTCAAAAAAATTAAAAAATATCAGAAAAACCCTTAAAATATTAAAACAGTTAGGATTTCGATTTGAACCTCAATAACTGAATTCGGTTCGATTTTCTCTATTTTTGGAGAAAATCGAACCGAAACCGTGTACATCCCTAGTCGCATCTATTACTGCAAACAGCTGCGGACTGTGTGGTAGTAGGAGGACGACTCAGGACACCCACCCCACCTACGACGGCACGGCATGTTCAGCAGATGTTCTTATGTCTTGTTGTTGTCTCATCAAGTGGGTTTATTCCCATCAAATATTTATTTATCCATACGACAAATACGAGTCCTCTTTCGTGTTTAATTATCCCGCATCAGAAAGGTTAATTAATCTCAAAAGTTGCCCGAACTCACGAGAAAGCAAGTTTATATATATAATATATATATATGCTTGGGAGCACATGATGTGATGCATCCATGCGTCTTGTGACGGTCGCATCTAGGGGTGTTCATTATTTGATCTAAACTGAAAAATCGAACCGAACCGACCAGTTCAGTTCGATTCGATTTGGAGTTGAGAATCGAAATAAATCGAATATAGATATATAATTATATAAATAATAAAATTAAACAAAAAAAAAGGATGGCGCAGCCCTTCACTGCGCCGGGTGGTCGCGAGTTCGAAGCTCGAGACCACCAAAACCCAACATTTTTGCCAATTTGGCTAAAACAAGCCAAAAAATGTCAAAAAAATTAAAAAATATCAGAAAAACCCTTAAAATATTAAAACAGTTAGGATTTCGATTTGAACCTCAATAACTGAATTCGGTTCGATTTTCTCTATTTTTGGAGAAAATCGAACCGAAACCGTGTACATCCCTAGTCGCATCTATTACTGCAAACAGCTGCGGACTGTGTGGTAGTAGGAGGACGACTCAGGACACCCACCCCACCTACGACGGCACGGCATGTTCAGCAGATGTTCTTATGTCTTGTTGTTGTCTCATCAAGTGGGTTTATTCCCATCAAATATTTATTTATCCATACGACAAATACGAGTCCTCTTTCGTGTTTAATTATCCCGCATCAGAAAGGTTAATTAATCTCAAAAGTTGCCCGAACTCACGAGAAAGCAAGTTTATATATATATATATATATATATATATATATATATATTATATATATTATACCCAGCAATCCTCGAGCTGATGGATGGGGAGCTCACATTAACATCAGCTCTTAACACTAAAAGTTTGAAGAAATGGCATGAAAGGTTTGCAAGAAATATGCATGAAAATGGAAAGGTATTTGATATGCACAAGCAGTATAGTATATAGTTCTCTATTATGTGCGTCCCAAGCGTATCAATATATTGCAAGCATTTATTTGAAGCCAGATATGGTGTAATAACATTCCAGATCTGCTCATTGGAAGAGCGAAGGGAAGATAGAATTATATGAACAAGATCTGTAGTGTCCAAAACAAAAGAGAACTTGGAATGCTGTGAAAGCTCCATGTGATAAATCACACCCTGCAAATTTATATATATATATATATATATATATAGAATTGCCAGCAACCTAGCTAGCTAATATAGAAATAAGAACGAAGAAAAACAAATATATATGTGTGGTTGTTTTGGCGTACAACCCCAAGGATTAATCTGCCAACTTAATTTGAGAAAGAGAGATGGTACTTAATTTTAAGTACTTGGAGAATATTTTTTTAAAATGATCATTTATATGTGCTCAAAAACAGCGGGCAGATCGATCTCCAAAGGGATGCCCCAACATGATATGTACTAGTTACTCATCCTGCATCGGGGAAGAGAGATTACAGCATGCAAGAACAGATCCAAAAGATGCAAAGACCACAGATTTAATCTACCTTACTATGTGATACATACACAGAAAACGATATTTGAGATTACTAATTAGAATCCAAAGATGCGCTTGCAGGCTCTTAAGATCTTCCCTCTCTTCTTCCTGGGCGCCCTCGCCTCCTGCTGCTGCGGCTGGTACTGCCTGCTCATCGCGCTCCCATCGCAGTCGGCGCCGTCGCCGTCGCCGTCGTCCTCGGCGGTGTCGTGGATCCGCCGGTACCCTTCCGTGACGGAGGAGGACTTCCTCATGGAGAAGGCCCTCCTCACGGCGGCCTGGAGGGTGGCGGAGGAGGCGTGGCCGCGCTCCCGCGCCCTGAACCGCTGCGAGGCGGAGGAGCAGTTCCTGCTGAGGATCACCCCGAACCTCTCCCCTGCGGTGCCGTCCTCCTCCGGGAGGGGCCCGTCGGCGGGGCGGCCCTGGGGGGAGGCCGCCTTGTAGGCGGAGTACTTGGGGGTCTGGGGTGGGGAGAAGGAGAGGTCGGAGAAATCTATGGATCTGGCCTTGGCCACGGGGTTGGCCCTCGCGCTCATCTTGCAGTAGTCGTTCATCCCTCGCTCCTCTCCCCTCCGTGTGCTTGCTCCTCCTCCTCCTGCCTCTCTGATCAGCTGAGCTCTCTTCCAACCAGCGCCAACCCAAGTTCCGTTTCAGGAGCTCAGTTACATGGTGATGAAACTTCAGTGAGATGCAAAAAGGAACGGTCTTGGCAAAGGCCTTGGTGCAGCTGGTAGCAACAATGCAGTGAGAGAGAGAGAGAGAGAGGTTTGGAGCAGCAGCAGCAACAGCACAAGGAAGTCGACGATAGAAAGGAGAGAGAGAGAGAGAGAGATGGAGATGTTTGCAGCAGCAGCAGCAGCAAGCACAAGGAAGTCGACAGTAGAAAGGATGCACAGAGAGAGAGAGAGAGAGAAGAAGAAGGGTGGTGGTGAAGGTGAAGGGGATGGTAGAAGCGCTAAAAATGGAGGAAGAAGCGGATCAGAGGATGGGGTCTCCTGCTCATCAGGTCAGTTTTGTCATCTTCCGTGGAGGGGAAGGGATAGATGGAGAAGTGCACACCACATTTTTTTATTTTTTATTTTTGGCTTTGAAAACTACTGATATTTATTTATTTATTTTTCAAGAATGTGTGAGAATTTGAGATGAGAGATCAGGGGGCCGCTGCTATTCCCGTCTGTGACGTAGGAGTGAGGGGATTCTGATGGCGATGTTGGGTGGTAGTGGTACTAGAGAGACTAGAGACTACTGCGGTAGAGAGGAAGCTTAGCAGAGACCGCACAAGCTACCGGCCACTGCCAACCGTGCCGTGAAGTCTCCCTTTCCAACGTGCCGCGTCTCGGCTTCTGGTCCACTCTCGTGCTCTCTGGACTCTGAACGCACTCGTTTTTCCTTTTTTTTTTTTTGACATTTCTGTGAATGACTCGTTAAACCATCGAGGGTTCTTTTTGACGCATACGCTTCCATAGTATTATTTTTTGAAGAAAAATATTTAGTGTAATAACATACTTAATTTCAATTATAAGTGAGCTCATATTTTTTACACTTATTATGCTATCTATCAATCCTAGACACATATATATTAGTGTGAGAATTATGTGTTTAAGAAGGGTAAATACTCGATTTCCCCAAAATATGTGGAAAAGCATTTCTCAATTCATCTCTAACTAATCAAAATATGTCCACATCAATATCTAATATATTAGAGAAAGATTTGTTACACTTTTAATATATTTTGGATCTATTTTATTAATCAATGTAATATTGGTAATGAGAAAGACATAAATGTAATAAATCTTTCTCGATATATTTTAGGCTCTGTATAAAAGTGTGGAGGTTATAGTACATGTCTGTTGGTGAATTACAAATGGTGCTAAAAAGAGAGAGTTGTTAAATCATTTTTTTAAAATCATATTCTAAGCCAGGTACCATTAGATATAAAATTTTAAATTCACTCTCTTGAAATTTTTTATTTAATATATTAATGACCTATAAATATGTTTGAAATTATAACTTTCGGCATCAAATGCACAGAGAATTAACGAGTCAAATGCTGGACATATATAGGCACCTTTGGGATCCTTTCCTTTTTGAATTTTTACATTGGATGAAGATAAATATTGGACGATCAGGATAGTGGTGATAGAAAATTTCCATGGTTATTTGTAATGCCCTGAGTTGAACTCAAATTTCTCATATTCTAAATGAACATAAATGTCATCGATCGTGCTATTATGCCTTATCATAAAAAATATAATAAAAATCTGAAAATAGTTCCAAAACGGTATTTTTCAAACACCATTTTTTATACATCACGGAAGACGCAGACAAGTCATGCCAACCTCAATATACTACTAATTAAACATTATTAAGGACCTAATCTATAATGATGATGATTGATCAATTTTATGCTGACTGTAACGACACACAATAATGTATTAGATATGCAAGGAGAAGGAGATGGAGAGTGGAGTAGGTAGGAACCCGTACCTCCCTCCCCTCCAAAAGTTTACTGCACTAATCATAATTTTGACATAAATTGGATCCAAGGCCGCAGCCAATCGCCATGTCTATATCAAGTGGTTGTATCTTTCAATTCTAGCAAGATAAATATTTATTATAAGAAAGATCTTCTAACAAAATTGAAATGAATTGTAAAAAACTATTTTTACGGACTGATAGACATTACAAGCACGGCACTTGTTATGGATTTTCCACCAATAAAATTGATTTCTTGTAATCCAATTTATTCGTTTTACAATAAATATTTCTCTTCCATGGTTATGTTCTAAAATCCCAAATCTTCTTAAATTGGATCTTTGCATTCTCAGACTTGATAGACTACATCTCTTCTTGTATGAGTTTAAAATATAATCACTTAAATTTGATTAGACTAGACCTTCTTCTTCATTTTATGAGAATCTTATGTCAAGTTTTGGTGGTTAATTTGCATGCATGTGAGGTGGACAAAGAAGTTTGATGTATCGCATAAACAGTGTGCCTCAGTAGCTTGTTCCTCCTTTTCGGTGCTTGCGAATTCTTGAAAGATGAGATGATATAATACCTTAAATTATAAGAATATTAGTTCTTCGGCTTCAGTTGAGATGCCACACAAATGATAGGTAAGGAATGATATATATGCTACCATTTTTTTTTCGTTCCTTCTTTTGTGAGACTCTGGTCTAGACCATTCGATTTGAAATTGAGACATGTTATACTCTCGGGGTCAGATGGAATCACCTCCAACTTTGTTTTATGGATTTAGGGGGTGCATCAAATGGGGTGTATTTAATGTGTTCATATTTTATGAGACGTATTTTATATGCACAAAATAGTACACATAAATAATAATATAATACCCATAAATAACATAGCAATTGAAACAATGCACATAAATAACACTATTTATGTATGTTGTACTGTTATTTATGTGTATTATTTTATGTATATAAAATATGAACATATTAAATATGTCTTATTAAATATATCCCCTCTAAATCAATAAAATATAGTGAAGGTGATTCCACCTCATCTTTGACGGGAGCATAATATTTTTCTTTGAAATTAGATAGTTAAGGTGAATTACTTGGTTTCTTTCAAGTTCATCTCATGATAGATTATTCTGATGTCGCTGACCCAGCGATGCAAGCTCACGCAGATCGCATCTTCAAAAAAAATTGTACAAAGTAGCTTCGTCACGTTAATACAATTATAAAGCTGTGCTAAGTGGGGATGTGATCCATCAACAATAGCTGGGATCCTTTTAGGTGTTCTTGTTTTTTTTCAGATGCCGAACATTGATATGACCTTTTACACGCCACGTTTTCTTAATGAATCATGTATAGAGATTCGTGTACTCAAGTGATGGGCCGTACTTGGGAAACCTTCCATATTAGAGAATGTTCACGGTGGTCTAGTCTTTTCTGGACACAGTTTGGAGACCTTGGAAGCGATCTTATATTTGGCTTCTTTTGCTTTCATACGAGAACTTTGGTTGGTGACCTCTATATTATAAAAGGAAATAATAGAGTGTAGATCTCTCAATGTATATGGGAGGATCAGATTTTATTAGTATTAGAGAAAATTTTAATGAGATGACTTATGTTTTATGAAAAAAAAAATTAAATTAAAACATAAAAAAAGTTTAAAAAAAAAAACTTTTTCATATAATTTCTTTTAATATTAATAGAGCCCGATCCTCTCATATATATTGAGAGAAATTGAACTCAAAATAATATCATTTAGAACAACTCGGCTGGTATAATTACCTAAACTCGATTGTGATTATTACCCATCTATAATGTTCTAATTGGAACTTACATGTCGCCTCTAACTCATTGTTTTGTCGAATTGGTGCAGCTATTTTGCATTTAATAAGGCTCTTAGGCTAGTTGTTTTCAGAAAAAAGGACATTTTGACCCTAAGAAAAAAAAACTAATTATGCATGTACGATGCGGACAACAATATTTCTCTGGCAGAAGAAATAAAAATTAAAATACATGACTTGCTCTACTGAAGCCCCACGACGTACGACTAGAACGGAGAAGCATTCTAGTTCCGTTACGATAATAATAATGACCATTTTACAGGAGTCCGGATCCTCTCGCAACGCGGGAGGACCGGACTCAATAAGTCTCCAATCGGAGGTTTACACGTGGCCGCCCTCTTCCCCTTCCGTTCCTCCTCCCCACTCTCGGTTACCCGGTTCCCCCCTCCCAGCCTCCCCGCTCCCAGTTCTCCCCCCCCCCCAACTTCCCAAGAGTTAACTCACCCTTTGTTTTTTTTTTTAATTTTTATTTTAAAATCTGATTGTGAGAGATAATATTTTTTATTTTATAGTTTTTTCTTAAATATAAAACAAATATCATTAAAAATAATATTAATGTCTGTCGGATTCAGGACTGTAACACTCTAAAAATTTTAATAGATGAAAATTATGAATAATATGGTTATTAGACCTCATTATTATTTAGATAGAAATAATTAATATTTGAAATTAATTGATACTAATAAACGATACCTTAGCGCCGTACAGAGATATGTGCGCTCCAACAGTGCGACACCGAAAAACTGTAACGAAAATAAAATTCGAGAACACCATAATTTCTAAAAAATATGGTGACATCAGAAATATAAATATCCGGATTTGTTGAAGTACTAATTTCGAAATTAAATCGATGCAACTATTTTTCGGACGATTTTTCACCCAGTGCAAAATAAACTCTAAAAATTAATAAAATCACCATAATCTATAAAACCATTACATTACCCTATGACTGTAATTTTAACACAAATGTATATCATTTGAATGTGTTTTCAATAGGATCTTTGAGCCAGCTGATTTTTAAGCTATTTACAGTAACCATTTTAACCAATTATTTTTTCCTTAATTTAAATTCTTATTCTAAAATCGGATTGTGAAATATGTCATTTTTTATTTTATAGTTATTTTAAATTTAAAAATAAATATCATTAAAAATATAATATTGATGTCTATCCAGTTCGGGTCTGTAACGTCCTAAAAATTTTAATAGTTGAAAATTATGAATAATATGGTTATTAGACCTCATTATTATTATGAGATTGAAATAATTAATATCTAGAATTAATTGATATTAATAAACGATATCTTAATGCCGTACAAAAGATGTGCGCTCCGACATGGCGACACCTAAAAACTGTAACAAATTTATTTCTAATGTCACCAATTTTTTTTCTGAAAATTATGGTGTTCTTGAATTTTATTTTGTTACAGTTTTTAGGTGTCGCCATGTCGGAGCGCACATCTTTTTGTACGGCATTAAGATAACGTTTATTAATATCAATTAATCTTAAATATTAATTATTTCAATCTCATATAATAATGAGGTCTAATAACCATATTATTCATAATTTTCAACTATTAAAAATTTTCAGGACGTTACAGACCCGAACTGGATAGACATCAATATTATATTTTTTAATGATATTTATTTTTAAATTTAAAAGAACTATAAAATAAAAAATGACATATTTCACAATCCAATTTTAGAATAAGAATTTAAAACTAAGGAAAAAATAATTGGTTAAAATGGTTACTGTAAATAGCTTAAAAATCAGCTTGCTCAAAGATCCTATTGAAAACACATTCAAATGATATACATTTGTGTTAAAATTACAGTCATAGGTTAATGTAATGGTTTTATAGATTATGGTGATTTTAGTTTAATTTTTAGAGTTATTTTGCACTGGGTGAAAAATCATCCGAAAAATAGTTGCATCGACTTAATGTTGAAATCCGTATGTCAACAAATCCGGATATTTATATTTCTGATGTCACCATATTTTTTAGAAATTATGGTGTTCTCAAATTTTATTTTCGTTACAGTTTTTTGATGTCGCACTGTCGGAGCGCACATCTCTCTGTACGGCGCTAAGGTATCGTTTATTAGTATCAATTAATTTCAGATATTAATTATTTCTATCTCATAATAATAATGAGGTATAATAACCATATTATTCATAATTTTTATCTATTAAAATTTTTTAGACTGTTACAGTCCCGAATCCGACAGATATTAATATTATTTTTTTAAATGATATTTATTTTATATTTAGAAAAAACTATAAAATGAAAAAAATATTATCTCTCACAATCAGATTTTAAAATAAAAAATTAAAATTAAAGAAAAAAAAAACAAAGGTTGAGTTACTGTTGCGCAAAATGTGCAACAGTAACTCCTGGGAAGTTGGGGAGGGGGGGGGGGGGGGGGGGAGAACCGGGAGCGGGAAGGCTGGGATCCGGGGGAACCGGGAGAAGGTGGGAAGGCTGGGAGGGGGAACCGGGTGACCGGGAGTGGGGAGGGGAACGGAAGGCGGGAGGAGGACGGCCACGTGTAAGCCTCTGGTTGGAGACTTACTGAGTCTGGTCCTCCCGCGTTGCGAGAGGATCCGGACTCATTTTACAGAGATACCTCTGCTTGTTTCCACGCGGAATTTATTAAATGTTAGCTTATCTAATTGTAACACTCGAGTTGTTACGACTAGTTTTAGTTTTGGTCTCATTTTTTAGATTGCGATGTTTCAACGTGTCATCTTCTTAAGATGACAAGGTAGGCGTCCCATTTTGTTTGAAAATACGTCTCTTTGATCGTCGAGTCTTTACTTACAAATTTTATCTTTTGTTTTTGAAGCAGTTGTGTTATATGTCGGGACAGATGCAGTGTGAAAATGATATATCAATTTTTACATTCTGAGTAGTACGTATGTATGGTGACACGTGTCAGGTCTATTTATCAGCTTTGATCGACTTCTTGATATCGCGATGAGAGGCCATCGTGTTTAGCTTTGCTCGTGACACTTTGGTCATCGAGTTTTTTGTCGCGACACTCTTTCTGTCACTTTTTTCTACTTGATGTGTCAATCCTACTATCGCCTTCACGACGCAATATTAGTAGGGGCGTCACCTTTTGCTCCTGAATGCATCGGGTTGTGTGTCACCTTCAAGTGGCGACCACACATGTGTCGCCTTCTCTCAAGTAGCGACAGTGAGGTTGTCGTCTTCTCATTCAAAAAGTAGGTCTTTCTGTTCAGAGCCATACTTCCGCCAAGTTTTGAATTCTACGGACTTTCTCTTGTACTTGTAGCACTTGTGCTCATGACCGATACTACTTTAGTCGGTTCGTCTAGTGCTCGGCACGCCCAATGCTTGGCACTCGAGGGCTTGTCCAGTTGTGTTGTGTTATTACTGTTTCTCAGGACCTCCGTCCTCGTAAGCCTGTGGAGTGAGTACTCCAGACTAAGTGTGCTCGAGTTGGAGTCTCTGAGCTGAGGAAAAAATGGTGTGTGAATAGCGGCGTTGAGTCGTTTGTAGAGATCTCGTGGTTGGGTTGGAACGCCGAGGTGGTTTAGAGTTATTTTTTCAACGCAGGCCAGTCAATCCTTTTCTCGCTACCTCACTCTACATAATATCCAAACCACCTGGAGGTACTAGGTCTGGAACTATAGTCCGACCAGACTACGATTGTTGTTGTGGTTCCACAGCCTCACTCTGACGAGGGACGACAAGCTCGGATGTGCGATCAAAGACAAGACACGTGTGACGCTCCTAAACGGTTGACTAGTGATAGTTGTTTCTCGTGACTAGTGTCTTGTCCATGTAGCTTAGTTCCATTTGTGTTTAAAATTGGATAGTAGTTACAACGTGTTAGTTGCACGAGATTTCCAACCATATAATTTTTTCCTGACCGATAGTCGTGTAGTTAGCCATTTTTCTTCCACACTTTCCTTAAGTAAAATAGATTGTTATTACTATTATTTTTTGTTATATATATTATAAAATTCACTCTCTTCTTTTTTTAAGTGAAACTTCACAGCAGCAACAGATTGCGTAACAGGTGGAAGAGGTGGAACCTTAGTCATCAATTCATCTTTAATAGAGTGTCCCCTTTGTTTCTTAGAACTTTACCGTCAGATTATGCCCTCGAAGATTTTGTCCTTCCATTTTTTTGTATCATTATTGTGTTCGAAACTCGTACCTTGTTGTTTACCACATACGTTTTTAATACAATAATTGTTATTTATTTTCCTTACACATTCTGTTAGACTGATCTTTCAACCATTTTGAGTCCTCGGATCCACGAGTGGCAATGGTAGGAATTGGATTCTCAATGAGAATGGAGGGGTTCGGTTCCGGAGTCATTACACTAATGTTTCAGGAACTACATGAAACTAACCAAACATTTATTATTGTCATGAAAGTCATGGTCAATAGTCCCTCCGAAAGCACCAGACAATCGACTAAATTGATCTTTCACATTCCGGATGATGTAATGACATCTCACTTTTGACGAGAACATGTTCCCAACATTATGAATTGCCATCGCTCTTGAAGAGCTGCATCATTTGCCTCTCTGTGACCCGCAAGTAAATATAGCTAAGTGAACAAATGAGTTCAGGAACCCGTTTTCTGATCCCAGTTTATCTTCTATCAGTTCACAAATTCCACTCCGGTCACTGGAACCCCAGTATGAATTTGAACAGCGCAATCCCCAACAACCTGCGAGAAAGATGAGAAAATGTAAGCAACCCCACTTTTTTCAAGAAAGGTAGCTGCTGCACGTAGAGGAGGTGAGTACCTCGAGTTGGCCCCAAAGTCAGCAATATATATTTGAAAAAGTGGGGAAAAAATTCTACTGCATATCTGGGGGTGCACAAGCCGGCTATACAGCAAGTTTTACTCATTTCCATAAAGATCTTGGTACGGACAGTGGGACCTGAACTATTTTAACCGAGGAATAATCCACTAATTTTGACTGCTTGTTTGGTTGAAAAAACATTTCATAATTTGAAAACATGCAAAGGTCAGCAGAAGATGCGACGAATTTGAAAACATGAAAGTGGAATGGGGAGAAATGCCGTGGGAGAGTGGAAGATAAGGGACTCATCAATAAAAATGAAGTGTAGGGGTGGGGAGAGGGGGCACCGGAGATATAAGTGGTCATGATTTTGCACCTAAAACTTTGTCCATCAACTAGTTGTGCGGAGTACGGACACTTTTCCTAGAGGAGAGGAGGGGATGAGAGTTTGTAAGCAGGAGATATTATTTGAATAGATAAGATGGAAGAAGCATATTGAAAATACCTTAGCCATGGTTCTGTAGGAATATTCAGTAACTCCTGCAACATGAGGTGTAATAAGAACATTTGGAAACTTCAGAATCGGGTCCTCTGGATCAAAAGGCTCTTGCCAAGCAACATCGATCCCCAAGCCACCTAAGTGACCTGATTCTAGGTGGGATGCAACAGATTTGTAGTCCAGAAGGGGACCTCGAGCTATATTTACCAGCAGAGCACCCTAAAAACATGGCAAGAAAATTAATTAATACCTGTTCAAACAATGTGTGGAACACCTGGATGCCCCAATTTCAAAGCATGACGGAATGATCACAACAGACAATGCCTCGAAAAGTTTAGGTTTATGTAGCTAAACCAGTAGACATTCCAATATTTATAACTTTTTAATGATTTTCTTTCAAAGAATGGGCTTACAGTGATTCTATGAATGATAAATTCCTGAACCTGGAAATATGAATTCAGGGAGAAGGGTCCAATCTTCCTCAGAGGCATACAAGAAATCAATGTACAATCGAACAAACATCTGATCTACATGGTAGTATATCTTAACAAATTACTTCCAAAAAAAATTATATTGACGAATAACTGTAGTTTAACAAACCAGAGGTATCTTGGCTTTTCCATGATAAATAACCATGTACACTGCAAATAAAAGGTGTAAGATCAATGGAACATCCTCCAGGAAACTGTGCTCCGTATTGGCTTAGGTGTGGAACAGATGGGACTCTAAGCCACCTATTCCAGCCAGTATAAATTGTGCAACTTCTTGCACCCCAAGACATCTATTGAATGATAGGCTAGATGGCTGGTGTTTACAGTGCGATTAATGAAGTCCCATGCAGAAGAGATTACAAACTACCCTGTTGTGGTGGAAGTCCATACAAAATAGGCCAAGCCTGATACTTCGTGTAATACAGTAGGAAGATAACGGATTCAACAGGCATCCGAGGGAAAATAATAGTAATAACCTTTAAATAGTTATGTACTTGGATCTGTACCCACTTCTGGGTGTTCATGGATAATTATAAATGTCCAATAGAATGAAGTAAAGTCTTTTTATACAGCAGGGCAATGTAAGCACAGTTTCCAAATGGAATAATTTTAGGGTTTCTGAAGATTTCATCCCACTTATTTTCTGCAATACATACTAGGTATTTGAAGCCATTGATGTAGCTGTTCAGCCATGTTCTACCTTCCAACCAAAGCTCAGATCTTCCAACAATGGAGTAAAGTTGGCATTTGTTAGGGCAAATTCCTGTTGCGGCTGATGGTTGGATTTCACTTACGATTGCGTAATATCAATTTTTCGGCCTCGTCTGACAAAGCACCTTCCAATTTCTCAGAATTTTTTCAGCTATATTGGGGACTTGGATAGTGAGCAAAAACATCATCCCTGTTGTGGCTGGTGGGTCCTGAGGCTATGCAACACCCCAGTAGTAGAACACAATTGCAAATTTTGCCAACTATGCGCTAGAGACAATTCCTACTAGGAAGACTCAAATAAATAGTAGAAATATGTTCAAACTATACAAAATGGGGCATTTACTAGCACCAGAACTTCGGCATCCCATATTACAAACCTTATCTGGTTTAGGTTATCTGACATATTTGATAACAGAGAATGATAGAACAGCAACAGATCTCAGCTTGACACTTGCATCAAGCCATGACTTCTTCTAGTCACTTGTTCTAAGACAGGTGATGGCACAGGGTCTGAAATTATTGAGGCTTACTCCAATCCAACCTCCAAAAAAAGAGAATTGTTTGTTAAAGAAATGGCTAACAGAAATCTCACATAGAAGATTATGATTTCTTGTTGTGGGTTTATTTATCTGTGTGTTACGTTCCACTCACCACTAAGATAGTGGGAACTCCAAGGGTTTGGTGTAAACCCTTAGGGAATGTTGTGTTTTGGATCACGTTGAAGACCGTAGATTCGTGTCCTTTACCTCCCCACCAACCTTGGTTGGTGTCAATTAACATTGGTCCAACGAGCGAACACCCCTGATTGACCGCCACAAGATGTCCAAAAGAATATGATCATAATAATTGTTGAACACGACGAAGTTCAAGTAAAGAGAATGTGCTAGGGCTTGACTTTAGGATTTATTATTTTTTTGGAGGATGATAATAGGTTTTATCTGTTTTTTTAACCTGTTTTAGTTTGTAGGAGTTTACTATTTCAATTTTTTTTTAGTTTACCATTTCTTAAGATTTGAGGATTATATTGATAATTTCTTGAAAGTACATGCCACAGCAGCAATTCAGTATCCATTAAAGTATTTCATGGCCTTTACTTTTTTATTTTGGGAATTTTCTTTAACAATGATTTATTATTCATTCTTCTTTCTTTATTTTTATTTTAGATAGCTTTACAGAGATATGAACAGTTTTAGAAGATGTGTGGTATAATTGCAAATAAAAGGTTCTGGGCATAACTACAAATAAAAAAGGTTCTGGGTATAACTGCAAATTCATAATAAGAGATTTCTCAAAGAGACTTCTCGCAGGCTGAGAGTTGTCTTGCTTCAATTTTCTTGTTAACTCTACATAATCATGTATGTTCATCCATGTTCAAATGTGTGTACAGTTCACAAGATGAAATTAACAGGGCATATAAGTCAAACTCCAGGAGTTTTCTGCAATTCCTGATCCCCCCTTTGTTTTCCCTTAGATCTGATATCCCAAATTTCTTTTTCTTCTCCTCTTGTTTTGCTTCTTGCTAGCTTGGAGTTGAGTGCTGCTTCTTCCTTGTGCTGGCCAAGCTTGTAGCTTCATATCCCCTTGGAATGAGGGGGCTAAGCCTCCTATTTATAGGAGCAAGGAGGCAGCAGGAGGTGGGAATGGCAGGCTTCTTTTCTTAAAACCCCACCGGTGGCATGCACCGGTGGGGTTTCTTCCCTTTTTAGGTTTCTTCTTGGGCCAGCCTCTCTTCCCGTTTAAAACCCCACTGGTGGCATGCACCGGTGTGAATTTCTTTTCTCTTCTTTCCTTCTACGAGATGCATTGATGGGGGATGCCCCTCTCCTTCCTTTTCTAAAACCCCACTGGTCAAGGAATTCCGATCTCCAAATCGGATCGGGGGTCTGGGATCGGACCCCCCCCCAATCCGGAATCGGATCAGATTGGCAAAATGGATTGGGGGAATCGGCCAGGATTTTGTTTAATTGCATGGGTTTACTGGATATGACATGAGAAGATCCGGATCAGCCCATTTGGAGTGGAATCGGATCAGCTATGGCCGATTCCGCAATCCATGCCACCGGTGTACTTCTTTCTTCTCTCCTTCATTCTTCTTTTAAAATCAGTGGGGCTGCCCTCTTCTTCCATTTTTCCCATCAGTGGCATGCACCAGAGGGGATTTCTTCTCTCTTCTTTCCAAATAAGTGGGGCAGCCCTCTTCATCCTTTTTAAAAATCCCACAGGTGACATGTACTGGTGGAGATTTCTTCTCTCTTCTTTTCAAATAAATGTGGCCGTCCTCTTCTCCCCCTCATAAGCCCCGCTCATGGATGGAGAAGTCGGGTCGGGTGGCTGGGTCGGCCCCAGCCGATCCCGACCCGAGTCGGGGCCGGAGTCGGGCTGAGTCGTGCCGAGTCGGGCTGAGTCGTGCAGTGGACTTTGCAAACCTAGTCCCGTGGGTGGGTGGGTGTCCCCCCCCCCCCAAGTCGGGTCGGCATGGGCCGATTCCGCTCCGAGTCGGCCGACTCGGAGCGGAGTCGGCCGATTTTTCCATCCATACTGATGGCATGAACTGGTGGAGGTTTTCTCTTTCTTCCCCTTCCTCTAAAATCCCACCGGAAGCATGCACCAGTGGAGTTTCTTTCCTCCTTTCTAAAACTCCACCGGGAACATGCACCGGTGGGGTTTATTTCCTTTTTCTTCGAAAACCCTACCAGATACATACACCAGTGGGATTTTCTCTGACTTCTCTCTTTCTTCTTTCTATCGGGGAAGAAATGGGGCCCACCCCCTTCCTCTTCTCACAAACCCTGGGGTTTTGTCTTCTCTTCCTTTCTTTTGGATGCTATGAACATACATGAGCATCCATATAATCATATTTTTGCTGGAATTTCCATGTATAACAAAATTCTTATTTCTGGGCTCCAACAAAGTCATGCCATGAAGTGAAGCAGTGTAGTGAAGCATGGATATATGGCGAGTAACAAAAGTCCATCACCCAATTACAAATCACAGACCCAGGCTGCTACAAATCACCTACAATTCTACTTCATGATAGTTTTCTTGAGCCAGCTCATTGACAAACCAAGCTCCTCAGGTCTGTTTGAAGTGACTAAGCATTCTTTCTCTGTCTCCTGCTTACTCCCTAAACGTGTGCACTAGTTCTGTTAATGAGGCTGATTCCGTCACCCTTGAACTAGTACTGGATACATAAAGATATTGTTTTCCTACATTCCGAATAGTTGAAATGATAATACATTTCAATTTAACACTCAGTATTCTGCTAATAGGTGGTATACTTTCTCAATGAACAAGACAACCTAGGACAAAAAGTCTAACACATCATATGAATCCAAAAGTTCAAAGAGTACCTTTTTCATAGAAGAGAGAAATTTTGAATCCACAATGCCAGCCTGCATGATCATGAATAAATGATATTCTTCAGGAAACAAGAAGAAAGAATATAAGTAACATAAAGGTATGAGAATGACCGTTTCTGCATTCAGAGTCAAGGAGGTAACAACTATGTCAGCCTCTGCAGCAAATTCACAAAGGTTGTCAGGGCCACCCTTCTCATCAATCAGGCCATCAATCCCATCACTTCCAAGATCTGCAGAAGAGAGTACAGAATCAATATTTTTCTACGGAGTATTTAAATAAATTCCAAATTTCTTACTAATGGCATACCCATGGCCCATCTTCTTTTTGTTGCAATGATTTTTACACCAAAAGGCCGCAGACGTTTTGCAAGATCAACACCAATTGCTCCAAATCCTAGTATAAATACCTACAAGTGGACAGAATATATTGCACTATTTATCGGTGGACAACTCTATAAATCACTGCATTTATATAAGAATCTACAGAGATTATGGACATTAATCAACCTACAATGGATGACGTGTAAAGTTCTTTTATCTCAATATGCTTGACAAGAGAAAGACTTGCATAAGTTTACTAGCTCATATGATAAAAAATAAGGCAATATGTAGCCTTAACATTTTCGTTCAAACTTCATCATAACTCAATATGAGAATGGTTGCATGGCTTGGAGAACTAAAGTTTGATCAGTACGATTATTTTCAGTCCATTGTCAACCTCATAGCAGGACCCCGTTCTCTATTCCAAATGCCTAATATATGTCAATTGAGCTAGGAAGGACTTCCAGAGGTTGCCAAAGTCCCAACTGGCAACTGCAGCTTTCTGTCTAGTGGCAGTTCCCATGGATGATAAACATGTGACAGAAATGGGCATTAAAGATAAGATAGTGATGGGGAAGTCTAGACCCACAAGGACACAAAATAACAACATAAAGACGTGACGAAACACTAGATAACTCCATCAAAGCCACAGGGATGCGATCAACAAGCTGAGGCCGGTGGCGATGCTGGTAGACCTAAAGACCTGCTGCGGTGTCCCCACCAAAATGTCAGTCGTAAGAGAGAGAGAGAGAGAGAGAGAAAGAGAGAGTTTGGAAAGTGGATAGTGCCACTGGTATATTAATGAAAATGGAATGTACAAGTATAGGCAAAATGCACCAAAAGACAACTCCCCAACACATATACAATGGAATGCCCACACTGAGACCGTGTGGAGCAAACTAACTCCCCAATGAACCAAAAAGAGAAGAATGAAGAAATCCACATTACAAATAATAGCATCCCGTTCCTTAACTTTAAGACAAACAGCAGTAAAAAAACAGCTTCCTCATCATGTGAAACTCTTCTAAAGATAAGTTACAACAAAAAGAAAGAGTCACATATTTAAACACTAGAAAAGGACAAAGAAAATTGATTAAGGACTATAAAACATGGGAAAGTGGCCTAAAGAGAAAATGGAAAACAAGATCCTGCCATCCTAATAGGAAAATTTAGCCTCAACTTCTGGAGATTACATCACTTACTGGTTCTTTGTTTCTGAATAAAACCAAATTCACATGTTTAAAAACAATCCTCAACTAAAAAAGAGACCTTACTCATAAATATTGTCCTGAGCAGAAACACAAGCCAATAGTGTTTTCCTTATGCAGTTCAATCTAAAATTTTGCAGTAAAGTGCCAGCAATCATTGATAGCAAGTTAGCAACTGGTGAAGACTGTATGCATTAACAACCATGAGCTCACAACAAAGCATATGTATGGCATATGACAACCTACAAAGATACAAGCTCATGACAACTACATGAACCTCATATAAAATATTTATGACATTTTCCCTACCCTGGTGCATTGATGGGGATTATGATTATTGGGAAAAGTACAATTAACCTCTGACATCTCTCACAAGTATAATATCCCAAAGGGGAAGAACAATGCGAAAGATTGTTCCAATATTCTTCCAAGTCTGCAGACTCAAAGCTTATAGTACACCATTAAGAACAGACACTGGCATTTTGAGTTACTCTTTTCCCTTTTTATTCATGTGGACAACACTACTACCAAGAAAAGAAACAAGAAATAAAATGAAGAAGCAATGAAGAAACTGGTGACATACTGTTTTTCCGAGGAGTGTCTCTCCAGCTGGCTCTCCTAACCTTTTTTGGCTTACAGAAATTTCCATCTCTTTCTGTAGATAGAATTGAAATACAACTCAGAATAACAACGTCAAAATCAGAGATATTCAGTCCCAAGTATCCAGTATGTATTAGCTCATGACAAACAAAAACTTGGCACCTGAAAAGAGGCATAGATCAATGAACTTGTACATGAGCTTTCAAGAGAGGTGAACTCATACCTACATGGTTCAGGAAACTAAATTGCCTACAATTTGCACTCATTCAAGATATTTCACTTGCAGGTTAACCATCAAATTAATAAAGATTATTTAATCAAACCTGATTATAAAAATCAACGAGCTCTGGTTAGAAATATCGGCCACAGAATTAATTGTGCCATAAAATTGTTATTTTTAAAACTCAAACCCAAAACCTAGGCTGTAAGTTGAAGGAATCTTCTACTGATAAAGAGGGAGGGCACCCACAGATTATCCAACGTGGGACCAAACCTGAACAGCTCAACGATCACAAAGAACTTGCATATGAAATAAATAAAGGAACTAGCGCTTCAAACTGATGTTTTTCCACAGTTCATTTTCATGCGGCCAACCCAAACAGCATAACTAATAAGAACAGATTAAAATCTATATAAGGCCTACTTGCTTCCGAAGAAGACCCAACATCAAATATATTGCCATTTCTGCACATGATGCAGAATTTCCAGTGACACTTCCAGGGATTCTTGCGACTTTAATTCCGTGTCGTGTAGCAGCTTCAACATCAACACCTACATCATAGTCTTGATGATGAATATTCTTCACAATGAAACAAAAGAACATTAATGGTGAGGATGAGGTAAGCTAACAGAAAACGGAAAAATATTGCAATCCAAAACGCTACAAAGACAGTTGGGTGAAAATTACCATCAAGTCCTACGCCATACTGCATCATAAGCTTCATCCGATTTGCCTTAGCAATAACCTCTGAATCCACACGTCGATTTTTCACCACACAGATGTCATAATTGCCAATAACGTCAGGCACATCTTCTAGTGATGTTTCGTCAACCTTACAAGAACCATTTCACAAAAAAATTAGATTGCAACAAAGGGCCCCTACTCCCCCCTGAAAGAAAATCAAACTGCAGTGATAAAATATGTTCTTCAATGAATTGCAGTCATCGTCATGTCTCCCAAAAAACACAATGATTGAAATTACTTCTTGACCTGATATATTTTTACCAGTTAACAGGATTCAATACAAGAGAAAGCGTAGTCTTTAAGGGGAGGCCACAGGATGTGCTCAAGCATGGGTGGCAGTATCGGCCGTTACCAACGAAACGTATCAGTTTAGGACCTAGCCGATACCAAAACCATGGTCCGAAACTGGCTGAAACCGGATGAACTCCCCTCTTAAGGGGAGTTCAAGTACGCCTGATATGCCCGATACGCCCAAAACCAAAACCGATCCGTTTCGGTTTCGGCCCGAAACCGACACTGCCATCCTTGTGCTTAAGACAGTCAGAGTCACACGAGAGTTTTATAATAGCATCTCTTGTAGGTTCAAAATTGCCCAACATGATAAAAGAAAACACATGCACAAGATGTAGGCAGCAGATAATCTATAAACCAGATATCCTAGACAATATCTGATTATGAATCTTTGACAAATGTAAAAGCAGCACAAGAAATGGTTGGTAGATGTACGAAATTCTCCCTTTCAAGAATATATTGCTCAATGTTGTTCATGCTTGTCCTTTTTTCACAATGCATATAAGCCACAATGATAGGGTTAAGAGGAGAGAAATAATTTCATAGTTGGCAGCAGAAGTCATGCAGACACAAGCTTCAATATGCTGAACAGTTACAAGTTTCAAAACACAAAAGCATCACCAGAACATCATAAGAAGCAAAGGAACTGCTGGTTATGCAAGAGCAGAAACAACTTGCAGTGTAATTTCAAAGTAAAACAAGAAGCCAACTAGCCCTGAAAATCACTTGGTCCTGTATTATGATACAATTTTGTTGCACCTGAATAACCATGCAAAGATAAGCCCAGGTAACTATTATTCAGGTGAAAAGACTTAGTATATCAAGGAACAAGTTTGATTCCTCTGAGTCACCTATCTACTCTTAATTGAATTTTTCAATTTACCGACCACAGCAAATCGAAGTTATTCATCAGAAGAACTTCCAAAGCCACAACAGAACAGAGATGGACTATAATCCTGGTGGATACATACACAGCTTCCTCGTCAGCTTCTTTATTGACCCAGTAGTGAGGCGTGCAAGAAAGATGGCTACTCTTTTAGGTAAGGGCTATCTGGTAATAAGGACCATGAGCCATTGTGGAGCCACAACAAAGTGAAGCTACCACAGCGCAATAATGTAGAGAAATGCTAGATACCCGTCCAGGATGGATAGCAAGGATTGGCCTGTGCACGAGGTGCACGGGCACCACTCAAACATGGGTGCCATCCTTTTTATCATTCCCAAGGCAAACTTATTTGTCCACTTTAAATATTTATTTGTCCACCTTAGTGTCCATCTTAGTGTAAGGTGGACAAATAACTGTTCAGAGTGGACAAATAGCACCTTAGTGGTGGACAAATTATGGTTATTTATTAGTCTAAGATAGACAAATAACTATTTAAGGTGGACAAATAGGTTTGCCTAGGGAATGACAAAAGGGATTGTGGGGAGTAATGGCCAAGATGGGTGGAGCCCACGCAACTCCTGAGCAGGCCAATCCCGTTCAGGACGAGTAGCAAGCTACCCATCCTTGATGGTAAGCATTCTCAATAGTGTATGGGGGTGGGGTAGGGGTAGGAATGAACTAGATTAGTCCCACATTGTAAAATAAGAAAAAGGTCATTTTGCTAGATATGTAGGATTGGATCTATAACTTCTAAGGTGTCTTTCAGAAACAAAACAGTGTGGACTTCATCCGAAGTGGACAATACCTCACAGGGATTGGATTAGGTAAAGACAACTTCCAAACACACACACACAAAAGTAATGGAAAATCATAGGAAGTCATTTGGTTTTCTTCAGGCTCATTGACATGCATGCTTACTACATCTCTAGGGAAGAAATTATATGTAGTTCAATGAGATATCAAAAGAAAATTGACAATATATACAGACTCCTGTAACAAAACTATAAAAGCAATAATAAGAACTTGATTAACAAGAAAATAAGAGAATTCTAATTGTTAAACAGGTGCCGAAGCTACATTTTAAGCTCCTCCAGTGATCATTTAAATGCCCAAGGAACATTTTAAACTCCTCCAGTGATCAAATTAACGAAGCTTGAAAAACATAACACAGACTATGAGTAGCCACTAACTTGAATCATATGGAATAAGATGAAGCACCTGGATATATGGCAAATGTGCCACATATTCCCGTGTGTAATTTTGAGAAGCGGGAAAATAAGGCCCACAAAATAGGACACGGGTAACATGATTGTCACTGTTCTCTACCATTTTCTCAGCCCTCTTGGAGTTATCTGCACCAGGAAAATTGTGCAAGATCAAGACAGGTGGGGATGAACCATGAACATATAAAAGCGAAAGATTCACAACCAGATTTTTTAAAACTTAGAGGAAAAGAGGAACATAACACTACATCAGTCAATTTTAAGATCGAGGCCGCATCGATCATCTCAATACACGGTAAATAAGAGATGAAGAAAATGATTTTTTGTAGGCATAAAAGGATACCAGCCAACAAGTGGAGAAAGAAAATGGGATTCTGTATTTTCTATGTAGAGACTCATAGTTACGATGAAAAAAAGATGCTACAGTGCAGTCACTTTCAGCAATCAAGAGATCCATCAACAAGCTGTAAACTACTGTCCACGTTTCTCGTTAAGTTTGGATATGATCTACGTCGGAGATAGATTAAAAGATGGAAACAAGAAACCATCTCAGAAATGAAAAGTTTCAGACTGTCCATCAAGGTGATCGTAGTAAAGAATTCGTTCTTCGGCAGAAATCTCTCGAACTTGGAGAGTAGGACGACTAGTCTGGAGGTAATGCAAAATGCACGCAAGTCGGCCATGTCCTGCGAGATCGTGTCAGAGGAATACACGTGAAACCTCGTCCAGATAAATGAGATCTTTAGACGGGACGCAGTAGCTATAACAACACTCTTCCGATCAAAATCCCGTCGAAATATTAAAACGAAAAAGGGAAAAGGTAATGCATTTTTTCCTCGCATCAGCAGAACCGAGACAGAGGAGAAGCAGTCTAACCAACATGATGAACAGAAGGGACGGCATGCACACATGAACAGCACGCAGAGCACAGACGAAGATTGAAAAGGTTCGTCGCGCGATTCCACGCCACGGAGACGAGAGAGAGAGAAGCGCAGTAAGCTTTCATCGGAGGAAGAGGCGACAGGAGAGTGAATTGTCCACCTGGGCGGGGCGGCGCCGGAGCTGAGGAAGCGAGAGGGGCGGCGGCGGCGCTGTTCCCAGCTCACAGCGGGGGAAGGCTCACCCGCCCCCCACCACCCCCTCCCCCTTTTCCAGTTCTCCGTCCCGTCCCCGGTCGGCGGATGACGTCGGCCGTTCGATGAGTCGGGATTCGCCACGTGGCATAAAAAATTGAGAGAAACTGTTGCTGGCTCGACCGTGTTGCCCGCCCGAGTCAAAAAGAGGACCTGGGGGCTGAGGCGGGCAACAAGTCCATGACGCTGTTACCACGTAGAAGAAGACAACACGACACTCTTTAGTTGTCGTTTAAACAAAGGGAACAATTAACTTATTATATACGAAACTATAAAATATAAAATTATTATTCTTATATTTTTTTTCAGGAAGAATTAATTATTAGTCTCTCGCAGTGATCTGATATTATTTTCAGATCCCTGTCAGATTTTCAACAGTCTTTTGATCCCTACTTTATGCAAAACTTATTTTTAAATTCCTGCTTTTAACCCCGTTATAATCCTCCGTTATCTCAAAAATGTATAATCGTTATCCCAAAAGTATGTAATTGCGTAAGTATGTAAAGTATATAAATCTCGTAACTGTGTAAGTATGTAATTACATACTAACGCAGTTACACATGTAACTATGTAATTACATAGAAATTTTATAAGTTTGTAACTCTGTAATTAGGGCTTACCTAGTTACATGCTTACATAGTTTTAGAAGAATTTACCTAATTATTTTAATTCGTAATATACCAAAAGTATGTAACTGCGTAAGTACGTATTTACACAGTTACATGTGTAACTGTGTAAGTATGTAAATCATATAACTGTGTAAGTATGTAATTACATACTTACGTAGTTACACATGTAACTATGTAACTACATAAAAATTTATAAGTTTGTAACTCTGTAATTAGAACTTACCTAGTTACATACTTACATAGTTTTAGAAGGATTTACCTAGTTATTTTAATTCGTAATATAACACAATTTTGACCCTTACACGCCGCGCCCGCCTGTGCACTGACGCGACCCTTTAAAAAATTTAAAATTTTAACCCTTACATGCGCCCGCCTGTGCACTGACGCGACCCTTTAAAAAATTTAAAATTTTAAAATAATAAAAATTGTGTTATATTACGAATTAAAATAACTAGATAAATCCGTCTAAAACTATGTAAGTATGTAACTAGGTAAGCCCTAATTACATAGTTACAAACTTATAAAATTTCTATGTAGTTACACAGTTACATGTGTAACTGCGTAAGTATGTAATTACATACTTACACAGTTACATGATTTATATACTTACGCAGTTACACATGTAACTGTGTAAGTACTTATTACACAGTTACACACTTTTGGTATATTACGAATTAAAATAACTACGTAAATCTTTCTAAAACTATGTAAGTATATATGTAACTAGATAAGCCCTAATTAATGAGTTTCAAACTTATAAAATTTCTATGTAGTTACACAGTTACATGTGTAACTACGTAAGTATATAATTACATACTTACACAGTTACATGATTTATATACTTACGCGGTTACACATGTAACTGTGTAAGTACGTACTTACGCAGTTATACATTTTTGATATATTAAAAATTAAAAAACTAGGTAAATCCTTCTAAAACTATGTGAGTATGTAACTAGGTAAGCCCTAATTACAGAGTTACAAACTTATAAAATTTCTATATAGTTACATAGTTACTGTGTAACTGCGTAAGTATGTAATTACATACTTACACAGTTACAGGATTTACATACTTACGCAGTTACACATGTAACTGTGTAAGTACGTACTTATGCAGTTACACACTTTTGGTATATTATGAATTAAAATAACTACATAAATTCTTCTAAAACTATGTAAGTATGTACTAGGTAAGCCCTAATTACAGAGCTACAAACTTATAAAAATTTTTATGTAGTTACATAGTTACATGTGTAACTGCGTAAGTATGTAATTACATACCTACACAGTTACATGATTTACATACTTATGCAGTTACACATGTAACTGTGTAAGTACGTACTTATGCAGTTATACACTTTTGGTATATTACGAATTAAAATAACTACATAAATCCTTCTAAAACTATGTAAGTATGTAACTAGGTAAGCCCTAATTACAGAGCTACAAACTTATAAAAAATTTTATGTAGTTACATAGTTACATGTGTAACTGCGTAAGTATATAATTACATACTTATGCAGTTACAGAATTTACATACTTACGCAGTTACACATGTAACTGTGTAAGTACGTACTTACGTAGTTACACACTTTTGGGATAACGGTTACACACTTTTGAGATAACGGGGGAGGATAATGAGGGTTAAAAGTAGGGACTTAAAAATAAGTTCTGCATAAAGCAGGGATCAGAAGGCTGTTGAAAACCTGATAGGAATCTGAAAATAATATCAGATCCCTGCCATAGACTAATAATTAATTCTCCTTTTTTTTATTACATCAATGACCCTCCTACATAAAAAATATATGTAAAACTATTACCCTTTTGCTAATGAACTACTGTTAAATATTAACTAGACTTGTAAAATTACAACTTTAGTTCTAACAATTCATCTCTCTCACACACACACCCTTTTGTAACACCACGCTATTTGGGCTTTATGTTTGCAGTTATTTGGTTTATGACAAAATTTTAGTCACAAATGACCATTTTACTCTATTTTATTTAGTTAGAATTCCCTGTAACAAAAGTTAATAGCCGAAGGCCTAAGTGTATGAGAATGAATCCTTAAGCCTTTGAAATTGAGTCTTGTTAGGAAGCAACTCCTTGTAGAATACAAACGAATCGATTCTTCTATGCGAAATCCGCAAAATGAGCATTTGTCATAAGTCTAACTTAAAATCTCTAAATCGATTATTTCTTTAAGTCTGGAACGATCATTCCTTCCCAACCTTAAACCGATCATTCTATTAGAACAGGCCTTTAAACTAAAGACCCCAAAACGAATTTTTCCTAAAGTTTTTGAAACGATTATTTTGTCTCTGCTTAAGCCATTCAATCGAGTCTTCTTTAGAAATCCAAAACGGGTAGTCCTTAGAAGTCGAGCATTCCTTTGAGTCCTCGAAATGGGTATTCTATATAGGCTCGAAATGGGTATTTTTATAAGTTCTCGAAATGATCATTTTCTTAAAGTCCCAAAATGATCATTTGATTTAAGTTTTAAAACGATCTTATTAATACTTAGAACTAGTCCTTTGACTCAAGTCCTCAAATAATCATTCCTTATAAATCTTCAAATTATCATTTTGACCCAAGTTTCAAATGATCATTTGACTCAAGCCATGATCATTCCTTTTAAAGTCAAAACAATCCTTTAGACTAAGCCTTATATACTTTTATATGGAACAAAACCTCATTAAAATAGATAATATTTTACCTAAGATAATTCTGAAAAAAATCTCTTTACTAGAACCTTATGTAAGCTTAGGAATTGAGATATTATGATGACTGTTTTGAAAGAACTTCATGTGTGTCTATAAACCCTTAACATGCAAGAAGTCAAGTGTCTAGAGTAATTAGTTTTGAATGTTTGAATAAGACAATGTTATCACCATAGAGAGGTTGGCATTGTTGTGTGCAACCCCTAGAGCTCAGCCAAAGGAGGAGTAAGCTGACTAATCTAGAAGAAGGTATTCTTTGGACTGGGGCATGACCATATTTTGGCTCTCTTACAATGTTCACACTGTATCTTGTCCCACGTTATTGTTCTACTTCAATTGAAGTTAAACTGTGTTGGTTGAACGTTGTTGATCTTTCTCTTTACTATTTTGAGACCCATATTCCTATCCTAAGAGATTCCTTGTACTTTTTGACCCTTCCCGTGTGATTTCACCCTTTTTCTGGAAACCCATGCACATGCAAAATTTGAACTCGATAATGTAAGATAGTGCTCTCTCAAAGAGGGGTTAAGGCTGTTTGTGATAAGCATCAATCGCAAGTGGTCAACCGTGGGTGAAGACTTTTGTATAAGACTCCAATTTTATCTAGGTGTTTATAAGAAAATGTTGGGTAGAAGAAGGGTGGTTGCTAGCTTAAAGGGAAACTCAAGGTTTGGCAGGAGAGTGTGTCTTATGTGTTTATGGGTTTTGTCCCATATTGGAAAACACAAGTTAGGGAGTGGCCTTTATATGTCCTTGTAGTTCTAAGGACTTGTTCCTATGGAACTAGAGGGAGGTATGCCCAAGACCACATGCGCGCGCTCGCCCGCCGGCCGGGCCAGGCTGGGTGGGCGGCGCGCGTGTGAGGTGACCGTGGGCCTTATTGGGCCGGCACACTTTTTCCAATTCGGTTTCTCCCTTTTTGCTTAGTGGGCCTGTGGGACGCGTCCGTCCCTGTAGAAGTGAACCGGCGTGAATAGTGGGGTGTGGGCGTTTGTGATAAGGCAAGAGAGAGAAATCGAGTTGACCTACTCTTCTTCCTGAAGAAACTCTCATGCGGTCTTTCTCTCGCGCTGTCTGTCTGCAACGTCGTGGTCACCATCGGGGAAACGCTCTCTACTTCTGGTCGCTTCTTGCCCTCGCCTTCGACGCGGTCGTCGTCGTCCTTGCTTGCCGTCGACGTGCCGCGCCTTCCTCTCCATCGCCGACTGTCTCATTCTCTGCGTCATCGGTGTCTGGTGCATGCTACTTTTGCCCTACATTCAAGAGAGATACTTCTGTAATATTAGATAGTTTTCGATTTACGAGATCAACAGTGTGCGACTGTCATCTCGTTGGATGTGGTTGTATCCTGGGGGAAGATCGTCGTTTCCTTTTCGCACCTATAGTGGGGGCGATATCTTCTCTAAGGCAAGTTCCTATTGGAACGCCTCCACTGCATATTTATTTATATTCTTGTTCGTATTCTCGCCATGTATACTTTACTCATCTATTGTTGTTATCTTGGAATGATGCATGTGTTGATTTATGCAAACTTGTACTATGTTGCTATGTTTGCACTGTCTGGATTATGGATGTTCTATCGCTATGCAAAATCTATTGTACCCACTATTTTCACAACAGTCTTAGAGAAGATATCGTTTGACATGGCGTCATCATCTGTTACTCTCAACCTGAAAGTAGATATGTCCATGATGCCAGCGAAATTCGCAGGGCAACACTTTAAGCGTTGGCAACAACGCATGCGGATTTGGTTTACTATGATTGGGTTGATCTCTGTGATTGAATCTGACTCACCCAAAGTGATTGAGAATGATCCCGAAAGTGTTAAGAAGGCTACGGATTGGAAGGAAAAAGATCGCATAGGACATGGATGCATTCTGACTGCTTTATCAGATGTCCTATTCGATGTATACAGTACTTCGACATTCCTGACCTCCAAGGCACTATGGGATAAACTTGACAGAATGTACAACACTGAGGACCAAGGTCTAGAAAAATATTATGTCGGTAAATTTCTCAAGTTTCACATGGTTGAGGGCAGACCTATCACTGAACAGGCACATGAGTTTCTTCTTATGATCCATGGCTTGGCTGAGGGTGAAATGAAACTCCCAGAAAAATTTCAGGTTATGTGCATCATTGAGAAATTTCCTAAGTCCTGGGAGGACTTTGGAATAGCCCTAAAACATAGGAAGGGTGCTATTTCTCTAGATGACCTGATGAGAGCCATTGCTATAGAGGAGGAACATAGGAAGGAGAAACCTGTGATACTTGTAGAGGTTAGTGTAAACATAGTCATGAAAAACAAGTTTAAAGATTTCAAAGGCAAATCCAAGGTGGATTCTAATACACAGTTTAAACCCAAGGGTAAAATCAAGAAGAAGAAGAAGCAAGGTGAATGTTGGGTCTATGGTCAGAAAGGTCATTTCCGTGGTGATTGTCCTAAAGGAAGGAAAAGACAGGCCAACAGACTGGTGCTGCTCCACCTCAGGTCAATGTAGTGACTGTTGGTGCTTCTTCTGGAGACACGTATATTACTCTTAACCCTCAACTATTTTCTATTTATGAACCTTATGAATGGTTGGTAGACACAGGAGCCAATGTACACTTGTGTGCTGACAAGGCTAATTTTGTATCGTACCAGGCCGTCCATGACTGCTCCGTGACTATGGGGAATGGCAGCACTGCGAGGGTGATGGGAATTGGATGCGTGGACCTGAAGTTTACTTCGGGGCGTGTGTTGTCTCTTCATCGTGTGCACCATGTTCCTAGTATTAGGAGAAATATTTTATCAGGTTCTAGTTTAGTTAGAGAGGGTTATGAACTCAGCTTTAAATGTAATAAAGTTGTGATACTTCGTCTCAAATCTTTTATTGGTAAAGGCTATTTGTCTGATGGGTTGTTTAAAGTGCATGTTAGTCATGTGATGAATGAATGCTTAGATGTTGATACATCTGTTCCAGTTGCTTTTAATGTTACAGATTCATCTGATTTATGGCATGGACGTTTAGGTCATTTAAATTTCAACTCTTTGAAACGTATGATGAACCTGAATTTAATTCCTGAGCATGCTATTGATAAAACCAAAAAATGTGATATATGTGTACAGGCCAAACAGCCTAGGAAACCCTTTCATTCTGTGGTTAGAGATTCAGAGATTCTGGATCTAGTGCACTTAGATATCTGTGAGTTTAATGGTGTGCTAACTAGGGATCATAAAAAATATTTCATTACTTTTATAGATGACTGTAGTAGATATTGTCATGTGTATTTGCTCAAGTCTAAGGATGAGGCTTTGCAAAAGTTCATCATCTTTAAAAAGGAAGCAAAAACACAAACTGGTCAGGTTCTTAAGAGGTTGAGGTCTGACAGAGGAGGAGAATAACCTCTAGTTTGTTTGTTGAATTTTGCCAAGAACATGTCATTATTCATGAAACAACTGCCCCGTATTCTCCTCAGTCAAATGGGATAGCAGAAAGGAATAACTGTGTATTCATTGACATGGTCAACTCTCTCCTGCAGAGTTCAGGACTACCTAGTATATGTGGGGGGAAGCTTTGAACATAGCTTGTCTTGTTCTGAATCATGTTCCCCTAAAACATAAAGATAGTAGTCCAATTGAACTTTGGAGAAATAGGAGACCTAATTTGAAATTTCTCAAAGTGTGGGGGTGCCTTGCTAAGATACTTGTCCCTGAACACAAGAGAAAGAAATTAGGACCTAAGACAGTTGACGCAGTCTTTTTAGGCTATGCTAAAAATAGCTATGCATACAGGTTTCTAGTTATCAAATCAGAAATCTCCGGCATAGATGTTAACACCATAGTCGAGTTCTGTGATGCTACATTCTTCGAACATGTCTTTGTAGACGGTGTTTTCCGCTCCCCCTTTTTTTTTTTTTTTAGGGGGGACGAAGAACAGAGCGCCCACACGGAAGAGATGAGCGGATACACGGGATGATTAGAAAGGGAGGATTAAAATACTACATAAAAGAAGACAACGGTAAATAAATAAAAAAAGAACCGTGATCGCCAGGTGCTCGAGGGCACCGAATGTAACAGGCGGAAAAGGGGTTACCTTTCACCCGTAGAAAGTGCAGGATGTGTGTGTGGGTCCACCCTCCTCCTTCCACTGGCCGGTCGGCAAAGGAGATTCAGCTCGGTTACCTTGACAAAGAAAGACAACAAATAATAAGGAGCGGATTAGACGGATGTGCAGTATACAACTCCTAAAAATAGATAAAATGACATAAATGAAAGGGGAAGAACACACATTTTGTGGTGGCTTTTAAAACCCCTAAAATAGGTATGTGTGTGCATGCATATGTGTGTGTGTATGAAGCAAAAAGGGCCACGTAGGGTCGGGTGATATGGAAACATAAAGGACCACGTGGGGTCTGGAGGAAGGAAAAAACAAATAAAAAGGGGGGTGCTTCCCCAGATGCCGGACGGCGTGACGGCGTTGCCGGTTGGGCGATGGAGGATGGAGAGGAAGACAGGAGGACGACGGCGCTCCGCTAGAGGAAGACGACAGCGTCGGAGGCGAGACGGGAAATCGACAGGGCTCCGCCGGAAGAATTCTCTCTCTCTCTCTCTCTCTCTCTCTCTCTCTCTCTCTCTCTCAAAAAAGGGGAAGAAGCCGAAGGAACCCCCCAACCGAACAGCCGAACCCCTGCCCCTGGCCCTGCGGTTTCATTTTTATAGGCACTAGAGAAAAATCGCGTCCAGGACAGCAGCCGCAATTTAAGGCTAAATCGCGTCTGAGCGGCAGGCCGCGATTTAGAAGGTCGGCCGCGCATGGGGAATCGCTACACCGTCTCTCTGAATCGCGTCGGGTAATGCCGCCGCGAATTGAATCGCGGCGGGACGCCCGAAAGCGATTAAGACTTGCAACCGACTCACGAATGCGATGTCTGCTGACGCGACATTTCAGATTTGACCTCTTTGAATCGCGTCGTCTGATAAAGACGCGATTCAGATATTTTATCATGATTACAGGCCTGCGCGCGATGACTTTCTAGGCCGCTGTCAGACTCTGAATCGCGTGGGGATCCAGGACGCTATTAAAAGGCGGTTTATGAATCGCGGCGGGAATGTTGGACGCGAATTAAATTTAGCTTCCGGGTGCGCTGCCCCCAAAGACCCCCTTGGGAAGCACCAAGAAAGAATGGGTGAGATCCAAAAGGATGGGAAAAAGCTCTTTCAGGGCAAAATGAGGGTCATTTGTGGGCGTTACGGCGCAACTCGAAAATTTACCCGCGGTGGGAAAATTTACGTGTCTACAGTCTTTCCCATGAAGACTGGTTTGCCTCAACAACTGAATTCTGAGACTGTAGCTTCCACATCTGATTCTATCCACAACATGTGGAAAGAATGACTAATGTGGGGGCTGATGCATCCAAACCTCTTACTGATACTAGTGATCAAGAAGAAGTAGAACCAAGGAGGAGTAAAAGACAAAGGTCTCCAAGGAGTTTGGTAGTGACTTTGTCACATACTAGATTGAAGAAGACCCCCCTACTTTCCAAGATGCTATGACTTCACCTAAAGCCAAGTATTGGAAGGAAGCCATTAAGAGTGAGGTTGACTCTATTTTTGCAAATGGCACTTGGGAGTTAGTTGATCCTCCTCCTGGATCTAAGACTATTAGATGCAAATGGGTCTTTAAGAAAAAGTTAAAACCTGATGGAACTATTGAAAAATTTAAAGCCATGTTGGTTGATAAGGGGTTTAAACAAATGGAGGGAATAGATTATTTTGATACCTATTCTTCTGTTACCAGAATGACTACCATTAGGGTGTTAATAGCCTTGGCTTCCATATATGATCTGACTATCCACCAGATGGATGTTAAGGCTGCCTTTCTTAATGGTGATATTGATGAAGAGATCTATATGGATCAGCCTAAAAGGTTTGTAGCCCCTGGTAATGAAGGTAAAGTTTGTAGACTTGTTAAATTCTTGTATGGATTGAAACAAGCCCCTAAGCAATGACATAAGAAATTTGACATGACTATCATGTCATTTGGCTTTAAAGTAAATAAGTTTGATAAATGTGTCTACTACAAAGTGAAAAATGATGATTGTGTAATTCTATGCCTGTATGTAGATGATATATTGATTTTTGACGACAATAAGGGATTAGTAAATGAGACAAAATCATTCTTAAGTAGTAGATTTGAAATGAAAGATATGGGTGAGGCAAATATAATTCTTGGTCTGAAGTTGACTAAGTTAGCTGAAGGGATAGCAATTTCTCAGTCTCACTATGTTGAGAAAGTACTAGAGAAATATGGTTATCAGGATTGCAGAATTGTCTATACACCCTATGATCCTTCTAGAGTCTTCTACAAGAATAAGAGTGGTGTACCTGTGTCTCAATTATGATATTCCCAAGTTATAGGAAGCTTAATGTATCTGGAAAACTGTACTAGACCTGACATTTCATATGCAGTGACTAGACTCATTAGATACACTAGTTGTCCTGACCGTTCTCACTGGGAAGGCTTGGATAGGATATTGAGATACCTTAAGGGTATTGTTTCCTTGAGCTTGCATTTTGGGAAATTCCCTGGAGTCCTTGAAGGATATAGTGATGCAAGCTGGATTGCTGAAAACTCAGGGAGTAATGGTGTAACAGGGTATGTTTTTACTCTGGGAGGTGGTGCAGTGGCCTGGAGGTCCACTAAACAAACCATCTTGTCTCGGTCTACTTTTGAGGCTGAGTTGTGTGCTTTAGACACTACTGGTATGGAGGCTGAATGGATTAAAGGACTTCTTACAGAACTACCCCTAATGAGTAAGCCTATACCTGCGGTCTCTATCCTTTGTGACAATATGACCACGATTGCTAAGGTCAAAAGTTCAAAGTACAATCAAAAGGAAAGGAGACATATTCAAATCAGACTAAAGTCTGTAAGAGAATTTGTGTCTCAGGGAGTGATAGCTGTGGATTTTGTTGGTACCAAGGACAACACAACAGATCTTCTAACTAAAAGACTTAATAAAAAACAAGTCCTGAAATTTAGGATGAGGATGGGATTGAAACTCATTAATTGTTCTCCTGCAGTAGCAACCCAACCTATCTGAGTAGAGATCCTACAAAGAAAGTTCAATGTGGTAACAACAAGCTGTTGAGAGAACTGGAAGACACTAAAAATTCTAGATACCTTGTATCTGAATTCCACCCTTGTAATCCTAATACGAGTGTCTCTAGCTGCAAGGTAAGGTTGAGTTACCTACTCTTAATGGGTTCAAGCCTGGTAAGGTAGGATGTGAGTAGTGCATCCTTGGAGAAGCCCACCTAAGTGAGTGCTACTGTGGGGCCGCAGTTAAAGGGATTGGGTTATCCCTAAATGCACTTATGATACAGGAAGGGGCGCATGGCCGTAAAGCGCCACCCCTGCAGATTGCTATCTATGTTTATATCATGTTGTTTCCATTGATAATCTTCACCCAAAAGAGTCAAGTTCAAGACTTAGTTCACTTCGACTCTGTGAAGAAATGATTTGGAATACTCAGGTAGAAGTTCAAACCCAAAAGGTACTTCTATTGAAAGCATGATATGTGTTCCTCCTGACAAACCATGAGTTTGTGGGGAATGTTGGATAGAAGAAGGGTGGTTGCTAGCTTAAAGGGAAACTCAAGGTTTGGTAGGAGAGTGTGCCTTATGTGTTTATGGGTTTTGTCCCATATTGGAAAACACAAGTTAGGGAGTGGCCTTTATATGTCCTTATGGTTCAAAGGACTTGTTCCTATGGAACTAGAGGGAGGTATGTCCAAGACCACACACGCGCGCCCGCCCGCCCGCCGGCCGGGCCGGGCAGGCGGCGCGTGTGTGAGGTGACCGCGGGCCTTATTATGCCGGCACACTTTTTTCAATTCGGTTTCTCCCTTTTTGCTTAGTGGGTCTGTGGGACGCGCCCGTCCCTGTAGAAGTGAACCGGCGTGAATAGTGGGGCGTGGGCGGTTGTGATAAGGCAAGAGAGAGAAACCGAGTTGACCTACTCTTCTTCCAAAGAAACTCTCATGTGGTCTCTCTCTCGCGCTGTCTGTCTGCAACGTCGTGGTCACCATCGGGGAAACACTCTCTACTGCTGGTCGCTTCTTGCCCTCGCCTTCGACGCGGTCGTCGCCGTCCCTGCTTGCCGTCGACGTGCCGCGCTTTCCTCTCCGTCGTCGACTGTCTCATTCTCCGCGTCATCGGTGTCCGGTGCATGCTTCTTTTGCCCTACAATATTCAAGAGAGATACTTCTGTAATATTAGATAGTTTTTGATTTACGAGATCAACAATGTGCGACTGTCATCTCGTTGGATGTAGTTGTATCCTGGGGGAAGATCGCCGTTTCCTTTTCGCACCTATAGTGGGGGCGATATCTTCTCTAAGGCAAGTTCCTATTGGAACGCCTCCACTGTATATTTATTTATATTCCTGTTCGTATTCTCGCCATGTATACTTTACTCATCTATTGTTGTTATCTTGGAATGATGCCTATGTTGATTTATGCAAACTTGTACTATGTTGCTATGTTTGCACTGTCTGGATTATGGATGTTCTATCGCCATGCAAAATCTATTGTACCCACTGTTTTCACAACAGAAAATTCCTACTCTATAGGTGGGCAATAAAACTCCGCTCATACACGAAGGTAAGATTTGAAGTACTCTATCACCTACAGACAGAAGATGTTTGTTTTAGTTATATGTTAACCTCTTGAGAGTGGCTTTGATGTCCGTCTAACTAAGATAAGAAACCAAAGTTTTATTGCTTTCAGTATGATAACCCCTTTTTGATATGAAATTCTGTTATCCGTTCCAAGGAAACTTTAAATGTTCTACAAGTTTTGAAATCTGCTTTTAGTTAATTCTGCATTGCTATTTTCATATTGCTCATTTCGGTTGAAATTTGAAACCATGCACATTTGAGTATTAAGTGGTCGACTGTATGATTCTTATCCTTCTGGTAGTAATCTTGTCAAAGATTTCAGTTTTGATCTACCTATTGAGTTCTTTTGACTCATGTTTTTCACGAATATTTCAGATCAGCCTGTTTAGAGACTTCTGGACCATAAGCTTTGCTCAATGTGCTGCTGCAAAACTTTGAAGAACAAGATTTTCCTTTTTAAGATGCCTTTGAACTTTTGTCAAAACTGGTTTTGTAATTATAATGGGTTAAACAATCCCTATTGTGTACATTTTACTAATATAATGTAAAAATTTACACTTGTATTTCATTATATTATGAAATTACAATTATGTGGAATAATTTGCTATATGTATAAGCACATACACTGCAGAAGATCCATCCCATCTATACTATATAATAAAACTCAGTCTTAGAAGTACACGTGGCAGCATCAGAATTTTTCTTTTTCCGCCCAACTGAGATAGGTGATACCGCCTAAAACTATCCCCCTTCTTCTTTCTCTCTATTTTTGTATTTCTTTCTCTCTTTATGTGCTGCCACCACAAGTAACAAACTCAGCGGGATTTAAAATTCAAATCCTCTCCCTTTCTCCATTTGGCCTGCCCTTGAAAAAAAATAGTATTTTTATCCATCCGTCACCCCCCCATCTAAAAATATAAGTACTCGCCTCCATTATAATATGCATCTCTCATATTTGATCTATTTTTCCACATGAAAATTAGGTTTTTTTTTTCTTCTATATAATATTCCTCTATTATTATTAATAACAATCATATCAAATCTAATTTATAATTTATAAATTTATTATAATTAAATATATATTTAGAAAAAACCGTGCAACGCATGAGTAGAGATCTAGTAATATATGAATGTGGACTTTCGTTTGTGTAGCACCCTACAAAAATTAAGTTGTGTTCGAGTTATGTTTTATCTCTGCAAAGTTTTACTATTAACCATTAATCCTCATGATGTAACTATTTAAGTATTTTAAAGTTGAAAACTAACTGCAACATACCAAACGGTCTCTAAAAAGGGATTACTTCTAAGAAAAGTTAAATTTATTAGATCCAACATTGAAGAATCAAGTTATGTAGAGATATAATTTAGTCACATATTAGATGTAGTGAAAATAAATATATATTTATAAGTAAGATTTATTATCTTTTCTCCCCATATAATGTTTTTTGGAAAAAAACATAAAATCTCAATCAGAGACAATATCTCTTGGATCACACACTGGAATTTCACACATCGTCAAGTTACAAGAATTAAGATTTAATTTTAAAATCACAAGGGCTAAGAATGAAATTTTGAAACAAAAAATGAGTTTTGAACACCCCTAATTCATCACACGTATTTATTTTTAAACCTCACAAGGTGAATGTGAAAGATTATATAGGGAGTACAATGAAAAATCTAAAAAGGGGAGAGATAAAAGAGCCATTTCAGCTTACTCCTCACATCTTATTGGTGTGGACCAAGGTCTAGCTCATAGGATCCATTCAATAGATGTGTATCGTATGGATGACCATAGTTGGCCTATAAAGAGTTTGAGGAGATGGGACACTCAATTAATGAGATTTGAAAAGACTTAACATATATTTGTGTTGATCTAACATATACTGCTATTTTATTTACATATACAACGTTTCACTAACATATGCACTATTAACTGAATATCTTATATATCTCCCCAAACTCTTTACAAGTCAGCTCCGATCATTTGTATAGTGCACCCTCCTATCTATTGGTGTACACAATGAACTGGGTCTTTGGTGCACATCAATGATATGTACTAAGTATTTCTCCACATCTCATACATGATGCACGACAAGATTCGTTATTGAGTTGTCCACTTGGTACTTCCACAGTCCATATCTACTACCACATCAGAGCAAGCACATAGAGATAGATCATGCTAGCATTAGCTAAGCCCAATGTTTGTCCCTTCCCTATAGTGGCACTTGAAATTTTTTAAAATGTTAGATCGGCATATTATCAAACATAACGATATCATGGATGAAACTATCAAAGAATCTTGAAAAACCAATCTTTAGATTGAGTTGAATTGGCAATGCCCAAAAAAAGAATTTTTGAGTTGGATTAGTGAGAATGCTTGCTACCTTTTCGAAGTTATTTATCACCCTTATCTGTTATGGAGAAAGTCTTTGCACTTGTCCAAATATGCTTGTTGTACTTGGGTAGTGACATGGTAGTTCACATGGCGCCAAATTTGATGTCATGTGGGTTGGTAGACAGCAAGACAACATCGGGAGACAATGATTGACAACAGCCATGACAGGCAGAAAAGTTGCAGTGGGCTTCGAAAATAAACAATTTGGGCTCAACATATAAATATTAAATTTTAAAATATTACTTATAATTTAAATATATTGATTGAACTTTTAATAGTAATTTAGACTCACAAATACTATCATTAGGCTTAGAAATACAAATCTTACACTTTAAAATAATAGTTTTAGGATTTAAAAATATTGATTGAATTTTTAATAATAATTTGAGCTCATAAATATTATCCTTTGGCTCATAAATAATGATTTTAGACATCAAAATGGTGACTTTCGATCTTGCTGCTAGTCATATGTCCATTATTAGCGTCACTCCATATGGTCCAACATGGCGCCACCGGACTACCATGTCATATTAGTTATGGGTGTCCTCAAGCCAATCATAACTTGTACAATCTTGTTCTTTGATAATAATAATAAGGTTTATATTCGTATGTGTAATTCGTTTATCGTTTCATTATGAAGTCCATGAATATACGCAATGGATATTAATTATGATGAGATCATAACAATGAGATTAATATCCTTTAAACGTATATTCTTAATTGTTCCTAGTCGGAGGATATCCGAGAAGGACATCTGATATCCGGTTAGACTAGTACAGGTTGCACCTGCTCATATGATAAGGGTGACTGGTCTCATAGTCACTTGTGTGGAGACACTAAGGTGAATCTGTAGGTGCTCATTGGAGAATGAGTTCACTGAACTGATCCGTATGAATCGCTGGATGGTAATATTACCTTACTGTCAACCAGCTAGATTCATTGTCACAGTGACGTGATTGGTCCTTAGACCTGAGACACCAAGGACACTTGTTGGTGGACTTCTGGGTTTTGACCTTGACTTATAGATCTCTAGCCATGAGGTCTTAATCAGTTAAGTGATCGGATCTAGCGGAATACCTCGAAGGTGATTGTGTGGTCAATATGGGATCGCTCGCTCTCGGTAATAGGAGAGTGAATGCTCTACGGAAGGATGCCTGATAGTTCCTGGCCAGGGCAGACTACTTATCAGAAAATGAGTTTTCTGATATAGTTATGCGGCATCTAAACCGAGTGAGTGTGCAATTTAGGGTTGACAGTTGACCATACCCTAAGTGCACTCGGGAGCATTGTACGAGCGAAGGATTATAGTCACGTGGTAACTGATGATACAAAAGGTTCCTTGAATGGGTTGCTGAACCCCAATGCTTTCCAGGATCAAGTGGTGTTGCTTGGCACCCAACTTGATTGGAAGCCCGGTCAATTATCGTGAGACGATAATTGATTGTGTAATTAATTAATATGAGATATTAATATATACCATAAGTCAATAAAGAGTAATTGAGCTTAATGGGCTGAAAATTGGACTAGCAGTGGGCCTAGAGGGTCACACACATAAGAGTTCCGAACATACTGGGCAAGGTGTTCTTTATAGACAATGACTGAGTTTTTATGAAAAACCGCAGTGTCTATAAATATACGCTGAGAGTTAAACCCTGGGCCAAGCTCCAGGCTTAACCCTGGCCGCCCCCCTCCTCTCTCTCTCCCAGGGCGCCCCCCACCCTCTCTTCCTCTCTCCGGCACATGGTGGAGTTGAGATCCGGGAGACGTGTGGAGAACGAGGAGATCCCGTCTGCGTCCGGAGCTCGCGTGGATACGTCTAGAGGCCGGACACTTGAACGGCTTGAAGCACCGGCGCCTCCTGTGCCACCTCTCCTCAGATACGGGAGTTACGCAACCCCGCAAAGGTAAAGATGTGATCTGCCTGTGCGAGGTTTACCGGTTTTTGTTCGATCCGACGCCGGCAACGATATCTATCTGTGGAAATCGCGTTTTCGCTGTGCCCCGATCGTTTCTTACAGTGGTATCAGAGCCAGGTTGCTGGCCCGGTCGGTATCGGCGTCGTATGATCGTCATTTCATGCGTTTTTCGTGGTTCGCGTTATGCATGAATCGTCAATTTTACTTCGCTCTTGGGTCGCACATGAGATGTGCACTTTGTGTTTGGTACATGGAAATCGTTCCTGGTACCAAGGGCTTCCCGAAGAAACTCTTGTGGCGTTGTTTGGCCCTCTGTAGAGGCCACACGACCCCTGCAATATGCCGCCGCCATGCTTCTGGACAGTCCAAGAAAGGGGCGTTTTCTGCATTTTTGGGTTTTTCGGGGTTTTCTGGGTTGGTAGGGGCGGAGGGCGGCGGCTTCGGCACCGCTGGCGCCGTCCGTGGCCGCAGGAGGCGGCGCGGAGGGCGGCAGGGCCGCGCCCCACCGGCGTTGCACGGTGGGGGGGCGGCGCGGCTAGGGTTTCCCAGCCGCCGCGGTCCCTATCGGGCGGCGGGGGTGACCCCGCGCGGGTCCCCCGCGGGCCGCGCGCGGGTCCGCCCGCGGGTAAGTCGCGGCGCGGACCCCCGCGGGTCCCGGGCGACCGGATCCGGCCCACACCGGATCCGGATCCGGTCCCCCCCCCCCTTCCCCCCTTTTTCCCATTTTTAAAAGGTTTTAAATTGTTTAAAAATCAGAAAAAAAAATGTTTTAAAATCCCAGAAAATTATGAAAATTGTTTTTAAGAGTTTTAAAAATGTTTTAACTCTCTGTAATTATTTTTCATATGTTTGACCCATTGCTTAATTAGTTTAAGGAAAATCTAAAATTATTTTAGTTATTTCCTACCATCTAATGAAGCATGTTAATTAATTAAGAATGTGATTCTTGTGAAATTAATTAACTGTAATTTTGGCGGATTCATGCAGTAACGGTGAATGGCATTTATCTAAAGTTGTTTAGATGTTATCCATGTTAGCTAAATTGTTTAGTTAAATGGTTTTCAAAATATATTATTATATTTTTGAAATAAAATATATTTCAGAAGTATTATGTGATAATTGCTTGTTGATGCATGTGATGTGTGTGGATGGATGGTCATGGACTTAGATATCATGTGATGATTGTTATGTTAATGGCAAATGATGTAATTTATGAGGACTGTGTACCTCCCTCTCTCCCTCCATTGAATCCAGGTTGTACATTCTATCTCCTCTTATTATGTACTCCCCTTGACTTGTTCAAGGTTTCTTATTATTATCTGATGTACATTTATAGGCCTGCGTGCCCAATTTAAATATACTTGCAATTGTAAGAAGTGGATTGGCGGAGATGGAGGAGAGTACCATGCATGACCTTCATGGAGATAGAGTTACATCAAGCAAATGCATTCGATGCGGGGCTGCCATTTATTCACCGTGTTGTGGATTACCAACTTGCTCTGGTAATGCCACTCTAGGTTAAAGTCCATGATCATCCATTATTCTTCATGTATATGATATGTGTGGAATGTGCTATGGTATATATAATTAAATATATGATATTACAAATTTTATATATCAATAGCACACAGATATAGAGACCAAGATAAAATATATCAAAATCCCTCCTCGTTTAAATTTTAAGTCGTAACATAATCATTGAGAATGAATTACGTGGCCCTCCATCAATAGTTTTAGGATTGCCATTAGATCGGGCAAGTTTGTTGTGCTATCCACAAGGCTTGCCAATCTGATGACAGACTAAAACTATGGCATAGTGATGTCTTAAACGGGATAGAGGACCGGTGTAGCTTTGTTGTGCTATCCACAAGGGCTACATCTAAATCTATGCTCGTTACGTAATGATGGTACTGCTTAGACTGGATTTAATGACTTGTTGTGCTATCCACAAGGTCATTAAAATTCAGGGGCCAAAATAAGATCGGATATTGCAAGAGTTGCAAGTGTCAAGGTTGACCGCTTTCAGATCATAGTATGGTTTGTTGTGCTATCCACAAGATCATGCTATGAGTCTGTGAGATTCCGATCCCCACTAGGAGACCGTCGGTGTCTCCCTTCTGTATATCTGAGGGTTATACAGTCTGTCGGAAAATAGTGGAGCTAATCTTGATTAAAGTCCTAATCTAGATTTAATTATTATTATGAACATCTGCTAGTTGTATTTACATTTCCTTTATAGGCAAAAATGTCGTCGAGTAACCCACTCCGTGGCATACTGGATGCCAACAAATTGACAGGCCCGAACTACTCGGAATGGCTCAAGAACCTGAAGATTGTCCTCAGGTCTGAGCGCATTGCCTATGCCCTGGAAGGTGAGTTTAGTTGAGATGCTAAACATGCTGAAGACTGCTGAGGGCAACCTTAAGAAGGAAAAGCCCACTTCTCATGGTTAGAAAGTCCAACAAGAAGAGGAGAGCAGGCAAGCCTTTAAGAAAGGCAATGCAAAGAAGCAGTCTAAGCAGAAACAAAAGAAGGACATAAGGAAAGGAGAAGAAAAGGGCGAGTGCTTCACTGCAAGAAAAAGGGGCACTGGAAAGAAATTGCAATGACTACCTTGCAATGAAGGCTCAGGAGAAGCAGAAGCTTGGTGAAGCTTCAGGTATCTATATGATAGATCTTCACTTGTCTGTTAGAGATTCTACATCTTGGTTTTAGACACTAGATGTGCTTCTCATGTCTGCAATGATGTGCAGATGTTGACAAGTAGAAGGAAGCTGAGCAAGGGCGAGGTGAACTTAAGGCTTGTAAACGGCGCAAGTGTTGCTGCACTACTGTGGGGACAGTGAAGCTCAAGTTACCCTCAGGAGATTTACTTTCATTAGATGATTGCTACTTTGTGCCTAGCATTATTAAGAACATTGTTTCTGTTTCTTGTTTAGACAGAAATGGATACAAGTTTACCATTGAGAACAATAGTTGTTCAGTTTATTTGAGAAATAAACTAGTTGCTTTAGCAAATTTGGTAAATGGTTTGTATCTACTGATGTTTCTTATGCAAATCTCCATGTTGATGTTTCTCCTAAGAGAAGTAAGAATAGCGTGAACACTGCCTACTTATGGCATTGTAGGCTTGGTCACATTGGCGAGAATAGGCTTCAAAAGTTGCATAAGAATGGATACTTGATCCATTTGATTATGAATCATATGCAACTTGCGAATCCTGCTTATGGGTAAGTTGACCAAATCTCCATTTAGTGGACATGGAGATAGGGCCAAGGACATATTGGAACTAATACATTCGGATGTATTGGTCCAATGTCTACCCAAGCCAAGGGTGGCTACTCATACTTCATTACATTCACGGATGACTACTCAAGGTTCGGATTTGTTTACTTAATGAAGTACAAATCTGAAGCCTTTGAGAATTCCAAGAATTTAAGAATGAAGTTGAGAAGCAAACTGGAAAGAGCATTAAAATCCTATGGTCAGACCGAGGAGGTGAATACTTGAGTACAGAGTTCACACAATTCTTAAAGGATAATGGTATCCTTTCTCAATGGACTCCTCCCTATACACCACATGAATGGTGTATCGGAAAGGAGAAATCAGACCTTGTTGGACATGGTACGATCCATGATGAGCCGTTCACAGTTACCAGTTTCCTTATGGGGATATGCGCTAGAGTCAGCGGCATATCTGCTGAACAGGGTTCCCAGTAAATCTGTGTCTTCACTCCATATGAGATATGGAAGGGTAGAAAGCCTGATTTTAAACATGTTAAAATCTGGGGCTGTCCTGCCCGTGAGGAGACATGACCCAGATAAACAGGAATCCAGAACCGATAAGTGCAGGTTTGTTGGATACCCAAAAGAAACATTTGGGTACTACTTTTACCATCCTGGTGAACAAAGAGTGTTTGTTGCCAGGAGAGCTGTCTTCTTGGAAGAGGAGTACCTTACCCAAGAGGACAGTGGGAGTAAGGTAGACCTAGAAGAGCTCTAGATCCACAGACTGTGCAAAGTCCACCAGGTGAAACATCGGTTCCGGAACCTGTTCAGAATATACGCACATTCAGCGTAGGTCTGGTAGAGTACCTAGACAGCCTGAAAGATATGTTGGACATATTAGTGAAGGCATGTCTTATGATGAGGATGATGATCCAAAGACCTACCAAGAGGCTGTTGATTGTCCTCGGTCAGGGAAATGGCGAGATGCCATGAATTCTGAGATGCAGTCCATGTACACCAACCAAGTTTGGAACTTGGTAGACTTGCCCGAAGGTATTGTACCTATTGGGTGCAAGTGGATCTTTAAGAGAAAGATCGGTGCAGATGGACAGATCGACACTTATAAGGCAAGGTTGGTGGCAAAGGGGTATCGTCAAAGGCAAGGAATTGACTATGACGAAACTTTCTCACCAGTTGCCATGATAAAGTCGATCAGAATTCTTCTTGCCATTGTTGCATACTTTGATTACGAGATCTGGCAGATGGATGTAAAAACCGCTTTCCTTAATGGTAACATTGAGGAGAGAAGTGTATATGATACAACCTGAGGGTTTTACATCCAAAGAGTGTCCAGACAAAGTATGCAAGTTTCAAAGATCCATCTATAGATTGAAGCAAACTTCTCGTAGTTGGAACATAAGGTTTGATGAGGCTATCAAATCTTATGACTTCATTAAGAATGAAGATGAACCATGTGTGTATAAGAAAATCAGTGGGAGTGCTATCACTTTTCTCGTACTTTACGTTGATGACATCTTACTCATTGGGAATGATGTAGGGATGTTATCATCAGTAAAGGTTTGGTTGTCAAAGAACTTCTCATGAAGGATTTGGGAGAAGCATCCTACGTATTATGGATACGTATCTATAGAGATAGATCTAAGAGGATGCTTGGCTTGACCCAATCCATGTACATAGATACCATTGTCAAAAGGTTTGGCATGGAAAATTCCAAGAGAGGTCTCATACCAATGAGACATGGGATTAATCTCTCTAAGGAGCAGTCTCCTAAGACTCCTGAAGAGAGGGCAACCATGGATAGAGTCCCCTATGCTTCGGCTATAGGGTCTATCATGTATGCCATGCTATGCACAAGGCCTGATGTGGCATTTGCTCTAAGTGTTACGAGCAGATATCAGGCAAATCCAGGTGAAACACACTGGATGGCAGTGAAATGTATCCTTAAGTACTTGAGAAGGACTAAGGATATTTTCTGGTCTATGGAGGAGGGGACTTGAAACTTCGGGCATACACTGACTCGAGTTTCCAGTCAGATCCAGATGATAGCAAGTCTACATCTGGGTTTGTGTTCACTTTGAACGGGGGTGCAGTGAGCTGGAAGAGTTCCAAGCAAGAAACCACTGCAGACTCGACGACAGAAGCTGAGTACATTGCTGCAGCTGAAGCCGCCAAGGAGGCAGTGTGGATGAAGAAGTTCATCACCGACCTTGGTGTGGTGCCAGGTGACTCTGATTCAATCCCATTGCTGTGTGACAACAATGGGGCCATTGCGCAACGAAAGAGCCGCGGTCTCATTAAGTCAAAGCACATTCTGAGGCGATTTCACCTGATCAGGGAGATAATCACTAGAGGAGATGTACTGGTGGAAAGAGTTCCTTCAGTCGACAACATTGCAGATCCACTAACGAAGCCTTTAACTCAAATTGTGTTTGAGCGCCACCTAGAGTCTATAGTTTAAGACATAAAGGTGATTGGCTTTAGTCCAAGTGGGAGATTGTTAGTTATGGTGTCCTCAAGCCAATCATAACTTGTACAATCTTGTTCTTTGATAATAATAATAAGGCTTTTATATTCGTTATGTGTAATTCGTTTATCGTTTCATTATGAAGTCCATGAATATACACAATGGATATTAATTATGATGAGATCATAACAATGAGATTAATATCCTTTAAACGTATATTCTTAATTGTTCCTAGTCGGAGGATATCCGAGAAGGACATCGGATATCCGGTTAGACTAGTACAGGTTGCACCTGCTCATATGATGAGGGTGACTGGTCTCATAGTCACTTGTGTGGAGACACTAAGGTGAATCTGTAGGTGCTCATTGGAAATGAGTTCACTGAACTGATCCGTTATGAATCGCTGGATGGTAATATTACCTTACTGTCAACCAGCTAGATTCATTGTCACAGTGGCGTGATTGGTCCTTAGACCTGAGACACCAAGGACACCTTGTGGTGGACTTCTGGGTTTTGACCTTGACTTATAGATCTCTAGCCATGAGGTCTTAATCAGTTAAGTGATCGGATCTAGCGGAATACCTTCGAAGGTGATTGTGTGGTCAATATGGGATCGCTCGCTCTCGGTAATAGGAGAGTGAATGCTCTACGGAAGGATGCTGATAGTCTCTGGCCAGGGCAAGACTACTTATCAGAAAAAGAGTTTTCTGATATAGTTATGCGGCATCTAAAACGAGTGAGTGTGCAATTTAGGGTTTGACAGTTGACCATACCCTAAGTGCACTCGGGAGCATTGTACGAGCGAAGGATTATAGTCACGTGGTAACTGATGATACAAAAGGTTCCTTGAATGGGTTGCTGAACCCCAATGCTTTCCAGGATCAAGTGGTGTTGCTTGGCACCCAACTTGATTGGAAGCCCGGTCAATTATCGTGAGACGATAATTGATTGTGTAATTAATTAATATGAGATGTTAATTAATTATCATAAGTCAATAAAGAGTTATTGAGCTTAATGGTTGAAAACTGGACTAGCAGTTGGCCTAGAGGGTCACACGCTAAGAGTTCCGAACAGACTGGGCAAGTTGTTCTTTATAGACAATGACTGAGTTTTTATGAAAAACCGCAGTGTCTATAAATATACGCTAGAGTTAAACCCTGGGCCAAGCTCCAGGCTTAACCTGGCCGCCCCCCTCCTCTCTCTCTCCCAGGGCGCCCCCACCCTCTCTCTCCTCTCTCCGGCACATGGTGGAGCTGAGATCCGGGAGACGCGTGGAGAACGAGGAGATCCCGTCTGCGTCTGGAGCTCGCGTGGATACGTCTAGAGGCCGGACACTTGAACGGCTTGAAGCATCGGCGCCTCCTGCGCCACCTCCTCCCCGGATACGGGAGTTACGCAACCCCGCAAAGGTAAAGATGTGATCTGCCTGTGCGAGGTTTACCGGTTTTTTGTTCGATCCGACTGCCGGCAACGATATCTATCCTTGGAAATCGCGTTTCCACTGCGCCCCGATCGTTTCCTTACAGTCATAACTTACTGCATTTGTTGTTGTCATGACTTATTGCACTCGATGCACTTACAACAAGTGCAGTAAATCTTTCTCATATGTTATTTGTCAATTCTCACTCACTCTATACAAGACCTATTTATTATCTAATAAGAATGACAAATAATGAATAATGGTGACAAATAATTTTACAGAAGTCATATTACCACTAAATTGCCCTTTCTAGCATGAAAAAATGTCATAAATTGGTGATAGAGCGAACTTACAAACTAAGAGATAAGGAAAATGTCTATAATATAGAGTAATAGTACAGTACGGCGTCATACTGTAGCACCCACAATCCAACGGTGGGGGAAAAAAAAATTTGAACACACGTGCGCATGTTGAGACCTGTTGGATCACCATCCAACAGGTTGCGCTAGGGTGCCTGTTGGTATAGGCCCCGCTGCACCCTAACCTTTCCTATATATATAACCCCCACCCGGCTACCATTCTCTCTCCTTCTATGCATGACTAGTATCCTATAGAGCACCGGTAATAGAGACCCTCTTTGCTCCCACCATCCCATACTCTCTTCTTTATTTGCATTTCGCTAGGAGAATGAGACCACTGGTGAAAGGAGAGACTAGGGGAGAGAGAGATAGACTCGGAATGACAAATCAATTTTTTATTCAATGGTAAATTTATCCAAAGATAATTCATTAAAATAGACTATAAAGGAAGATTTCAAACATATTTCATAAGTCTATCATAGCACACTACATTAAGTTTTCTAGTGCAAATATATTTGAGTAACAAGATTTTCAATGACAATACAAATTAAGACGAAATGTTGCCCAATTATATTTTTAACAAAGATATATATGTAAAAAATTCAAAAACTTGTTTGTCACCTTCAATAAATAAGGGTGGCAAATAATAAATAAAAGTGATAAATAAGATAGACATACAAAGTAGTAAGTATTTCTTTCTACATGAACATCCAACAGTGTTAGCAACAGATATGCAAGCGCGACAATGATTGGGAGTGAGAGGCAGCAAGCTACAATGGCGACATTGATGACAGAGGTCATGTGACATTATGTTGATGTGAACAAGAGACAATAATATTGGACCAATCTAACTCAATTTTATTAAACCATCTGAGAAGCAAATATTCATCTCAAGAGCAGTTAGCAGGAAGTTGGAAAAGGAATTAAACAAAACTAACAAAGAATCTTGAACATAAAAGAGCTTCACCAAGTTTCATATAGAAAAGAATCTATGCTAGGAAAATTATATCAGTAGACATGTTATTTATCATTACAGAGAAAATGATCATTGAAATTAAAGAAAGCTTTATTAAAAATGAAATCAAACGACGTAATGTTTTTTTTTTGTTTTTTTTATAACAAAGAACCCCGTCCCATATGACTTAGTAAGTTTAGGGAGTAGTTTTTCGTAGACCCCAAGATCCTAATAATCTTTAATTTGTCATATATATTTATTGTTTATGTTCCACTTGATCGAAAAAAATTTCAAACTTACACCCCTCGAGAATTAAGTGCAAACTAAATAACCCCCTCAGACAGGTGGTGGGAATCGAATCCAATATCTCCCTTTGTTGGGAGATGCCTTGGTTTATTCGACCCACTTGGGTCCTCAACGACGCAAGATGTTGCCGTCTCACTACTCGAAAAGCAGGGCTACTGAATGGCGTTTCGCTTTCAGCAATCAGCGTAGATACCAGAGACGGACCCCCGCAATGCCGTGCTCTCTGCGTCAAGATAAAGATAGTTTGCGGCCTACTTCACAATTGAGATTGAGATAATAACCGGACAGATAGAAAAGAATCTGGGTTCTAGAAAGCCAAATAATAGATTTCAGATAGAAAAGAATCTTGATCCTAGAAAGCTTTTACGGATTTCAGATAGAAAAGAATCTATGTTAGGAAGCCATCGTGGAATGTCTAAAGCAGCGTTTCGACAACGCTCAACTAATGGGATTCCCAATCAGACAAAGCTTGAGCATATTCTTAACCAATGACAATACTCCCCCACCTTCACAAGGAGCAATTTATTTCTTTGGTAAGCCGATAAAGACAGTTAAAATCGATTTATCAGGGTGGTTAAAAGGGAGCATATACTCTTTCCTAAGCTGCTGCCCCATGATAGATTTCTGAAAACCAGACGGATTATAAGGTATTATGGCAACCTTTTCTCTTGTTCAAGAATGAGAGTATTCATGTAAAAAGGGTTAATACTTAGAGCATGTACTCTTTTGCAGCAAACGCATCTAAGAACATGCCCTCAAATGAAATGAGGAAAATGCAAGAAACATTTTCTTCATGATCAGATTATAAATATAATCTATAGTTATGATCTAAAGAAACATCAACCAACTCCGAATAAGAAAAAGTAACCCAAAAGGATGACAATGATTTTCGACAAGCATTCGGATTTAATTCAAACGATGAAGACGAAATCACATAAAACGTCAGTTAGCTAAAAAAAAAAAAAATGGAAACAGGACAGCTCAATGATACTCTAAAAGATTCGTGATGATTGAAGTTTGAAATCAACCAACATATCATCATGATCTGCCTGATTCTTCCTCCGCTACTGGCCTGCGTCAGTTTTAGCTAAGCACTAAGCAGTTTGTAAGCAAATATGACAGGATGTACAACTCTACCATATACCCTGAAATGTCGATCCTCGAGCACAATTCTAGCTCACAGTGCACGATGGCAAGCCCACAACGGTGCAACGCATGCAAGACACTTCGACCACAACCAATGATCATCTTAAATCCGTCTCCACTAAAACGATTAAAAGCAAAAACAAACAAGAATTGATTCGACAACACGTTCAAGACTCTAAAAAGGTAAATAATGAGAACCGTCAAGATGTGCAGAGACTAGGAATTCCCACAACTTTTATGATAAACAATCAAAAGATGCTACTTGTTTTACAAGATACTGTTAGATAACAGTGGGGAATTAGCAAACTGTAGTGTTCTGCTCTGCATGCCAACTTGTAAGAACCAGGAACCATCCAGCCAATCTACACACAAGATAAAAGGAAAAAACAAAATAGGTACATAAATATATGCACTTTATTTAAGCTCTTAAGGATTTTAAAAAATAACTCAGTTCCAGATGCACAGCCTCTGGTTATGAGAGTAGTCCACTGAAAAGGTTAATCTCGTGTCCAATGTGTGAGAGCTATCATCTAAACCCCTCTCAGAAGTCCCTAAAGCTTTATCGCTACAGAAAACGAAACAGAATGCGGGATGTGCAAGTTACACGAGAAACAGGAATCGTGAACACTTCTTTCTCAGAAAATCTCTTGCACCATGTCTGTTGCTACCCAATGCGATCAGTTTGGGTCCATGCATGAGCACTGCTGCTGCATCAAATTCTATGCTTCGCCCTGAACCCACCAAAAAATGAAGAAGAATAAAAAGAAGAGGATTGAAATTTAAGTTCAACAAAAGAGTTTACTTGGATTGGACCATCGGGTGCCATGCCATTGGCTTCTGTAGTGGCCAAAAAAAAAATTATAGTATGTAAGTTGTAAAGTAATTTCAAGCAACACCAGATTCATAGAACATGGGCGACCATTCCCAACATTGGCAAATCTACACATCCACAACTATCGAAGTTGCAGGTAGTCCTGCCATGTGTTTCTGACATGGTTTATTTGGTGGACGCACCCTGGATTAAACAAGTTCAACATATGGATCACTCATAAAATAATCCTTCTGAAGAAAAAAATTTAGAAAACCTTAGTTAACGCCAACACTACCCTTATACACTTGAAGTTCAAATTACAGAGGTTCAAGTCTTACATATTTCACCTGCAGATACTTTGACCCGTAGTGTTTGCTTCAATGACACACTTTGGCTATAAATGATACAGCTCCCAAGAAACCAGATTACCTCAAACTTACATTTTCGATCAAATCTGCTGCCTAAACGTTGGTTTCACTGTGTAACACAATTTCCCAGAAGAAAATCCAAGTCTACATCCAAATTACACCAATGATAAGAATAGGTTTAAAGACATTGCTGACAGACAAGCACTAAATAGGTATGTCGGGAAATCCCTTATTTCATTTAGCTCAATTTTCTATAGAGAAAACATGATATTTTCCAGCCTTCTATGAAAGGGTAGTGGTACCAAATATTCTCTTCCTGGCAAAACATGCAAGTACCAGCAATATCTACCTCATTTGTCAAGTTCACTTTTCAAAACCAAGAAACCTCTTGGACTTGAACATAATCATAGTATGACCATGAAAATACTCAGTCTGGGCATATCTGGGGGACACAAATGCTTGAGATAAATATGAGTATGTCCATGAACAAGAGAGGTAAAAGCATGGTGTCAGCCACTCGTTCAGTAAAGCATTAACTCATAGCTACTTACAGTTGCATAAATGAATTTTAGGTAGACTCTACAGAGTAAAGTGGATCAATACAAAAGAAAATTGTCACCATTACCCAGAAATGAACCAAGTGTACAAAGTGAACAAAGAAAATGAGATTAACCACCTTTAAATTGTATTTAGGTGTTTTATTTTATCATTTGAATCATTGTCGGAAGTGGTAAACTCATTCCAAAATAGGCTATTCTCTAAAGTGCTGAGCATATGGAATGACCAAATGTGCGGCCACCTCACCCCTTAAGAAATACAAATTTGTCCATTCTAACTTCTCAGTCAGCACCTATTTGATAAAATGAGGATAAAAATATGTTGTACTGAACTAGCTAAAGAATAATCTCAACAGAAAAAAAATTGCAACTTTTCCCCTTTTCTTTGGTTTGGGGAGGAGCGGGGGTTCCAAAAGCTATCAAAGAAGGGACACAACTAGGTGCAAGGTGTCAGTGCGGATGGCTCACACAGCTTAGAAGTTCCAACACAGCAAGCAGACACTTGTGAATGCACATCCACGTTACGCTATGCAACCTGGAAACTCTGTTTCATTCTAGAAAATTAATCCAATATGAATGAAAGAATAAGTAACAATGTCTATGTAATGTACAAACACCTGCAAGTTAAAGCAGAATAAGTTTAGAAGCCTCATTATGTTTTTAAGGTGGAGATATCAACACAATCAAGATATTTGATTTTGCTCTTGATCCTGTCACTTATAATCAGATGGCGATAGATGTTCCCGATCAACCATATTTCCAAAAAACAGAAAGTACAACCAAAGTACCCCCTTCCTCAGATACCTGCCTTCTTGTAGTAGCCTATCACAAAATTCTACCAACTGTCATCAAAAACCTTTTGACTATATTGTTGTATTACTAGATCCAACTAAACAACAATGCATTCTATATCCCTCACAACTCTACAGGCACTGGATTCTGATGGAGAAGATAATGATGCCAAAAAGCAAAATTCCAACTGAAAGCTGGAGAATAAAGGGAAGTACTTCGATTCCCCATGCCCTCCACCTTTTGAAAATAAATTCCAATGGAAAAAGAAACTGTCAAAATCTCCCATCAACTCCCCAGTTGGTTTAGCTCAGTCCAAGTTCCAAGGTTATCCAATCCCTAAATAACAATCCAATATTGATGTCAAGAGTAGATCACAAGAAGTGCAGATGTCAATTTGCAATGGTGGCAAATGATAGCTGCCTTCTGAAATGTTCATATTATCCCATGTTATTCAGATTCTTCCAATCAACAAGGAAGATATTTTTCCACTGCCTTCTGCAATGTTCATATTCCCTCATGTTATTCAGATTCTTCCAATCAACTAAGAAGATATTTTTCCATCTACATCATGCTAAGATCAAGATCATGTTAATTTCAGAATATTACTGTACAACCAGATTCCTGACGGTCTGACACAGTCACAATGAAATGACACAGCCACAATGAAAGGAACTTTATGAACAAAAACATGCTGCAGAAGGACTGCAGAAGGATACATCTCGGCTTCAATTACACATGATGTAAGGAAAAAAAAAGCTCTAACCTCCAAAGGGCTGCGATCAAAAGAAGAGTAGTTCTCCATTCTTTTCAGAGTGAAAGAACAAGGTGAAAATAACTGATGAATTTTTGTGATTGGTGAAAATATGCAGAATACAGGAGTATAGAATATAGAAGATTTGAGGGGTATATATGTAATTATCTCTTTATTTTATTATATAAATCATGTCAAGTGTTAAACACATCCTGAAACATGGGCAACACAAAGTGCTAGGCTTCAGATAAACTTATGAACAACCTAATCTGGGGACACCTTACCACTCCAGACATGAGACTTGGTCCATTCTGCCTTTTAGATCAGCATCTTGTTTGATACAATGAGGATAAAGACAAGTTGCACTACCTACAGAAAAAACAAGTTGCACTACTAAAGAAAACAAGTTGCATTACCTAAAGAATAATGTCAAGACCAAAAGGTGATATTTTCCCTTGTCATGTTGCCAGAACACCACTAGGTGGAAGGTGTCTGAATGGTAGGCTCAACATACAAGTTTCTAAGCAACAGGCAAACAGAAAACCTAGTTCATAAGTGAATGCACATCCACGGTTACACTATGACACCTGGCAAATTTCCTCATTCTAGATAATTATTAAGATATGAATGAAAGAATAAATTACGATGCCTCAGAATGTACAAACACCTCTAGGTAAAACAGAATATAGTTCAGGAGTCTCATTATGCACGTGCAGAGATCAAACATGATCCTCAATATTCGATTCTGTTTTTTGATGCTGACACTTCCCATAATCAGATGGCAATAGATTTTATAGATTAACCATCATTCGATGGTGAAGAATCCTTCTTCATGCCATTGTGAGACTACAACGAGAGTACGCTTCTTCAGATACCTACCTCCTCATAGCTTATCAAACTCAGGTCCCTACTTCTCATAGCCGATCATAAATTTCAACCAAAAATATCGAATAGCTTTTGATCATTGCTGCATAAGTAAATCTAATTACACAATGATTCATTCTATACCTCTTTCAACTTTAGAGGCACCGGATTCTCACAGAAAAGATGATGGTGCCAAAATGCAATATTCCAACTAAAAAAATGGAGAATAAAGGGAAGTACTTTGATTTTCCATACATACAGTACCACCCACCTTTGAAACTAGTTCTCTCTTGTGAAAAGAAACTGTCAAAATCTCCAGTCGTCCAACTTCCCAGATGGTACAGCTCAGCCACGGTTCCAAGGTTATCCAATCCCCATATGTCAATCCAATATTGACGTGAGCAGTAGATGACAGTCAGTGGACCAGAATAAGGGCAGATATCAATTTGCAACGAGACAAAATACTTCTCGCCTTGTACCACCCCACATTCATATTCTCCCACGTTCTTCAGATTCTTCCAGAAGAACTAGGAAGATATTTTTCCATCCACATCATGCCAAGATCAATATCCTATTAATTGATTGAACAATCCCATCTATACAACCAGATTATTGACACAGTCACATTGAAAGGAGACTACGAACACAAAATATGTTGCAGCAAGATAAATCTTCTCTTCAATTACACCACGCAAGGAAAAACCCCAATCCCAAAGCGCTGGCAACAATAGAACAGCGATTCCCCATCCCTTTTCGAAGTGAAAGGAGATAATGCCCAAAACAACATTCTAGACAGTATTTATTTCCTTCCTTCTTCCAAAGAGTATTAAAGAAAATGAGCTCACACAACCGCAAAAGTCGGAGTCAATGCCCCCCGCCATGAGAGGAGCAGCACCCGCTCGTGCCCGCCTCGTGCCCCTTGTCCGCGCCATCACCGCCACCCGATCTGCCGCCGCACCCATCCTCGTCGCCGTCGCTGTCGTCCTCGTCGAAGGGCTTCTGCTTGTGGAAGATGCAGCACTTCTTGGAGCTCTTCCTCCCCAGGAACTCGTTGTCCACCGTGCCTTCCTTCCAGGTAACCTTCTTCTTGGGGCGGGAAAGGCGGAGGACGACGGTCTCCCGCGGGCGGGAGGAGGACGACGACGACGAGGAGGAAGAACCATCTTGCACCGTCAGGGTTAGGGTTCCGGCGGCTGCTCCGGTCAGCGGTCTAGCCATCTCCGGCCTTCGCTTTCTCTCGGTCTCGTGGGAATTCGAGTGCCGGTAGGAGCTCCATAAAAAGAGGGGAGTGCCATGATATAATGCCTCGCGCTGTAAGTTAATGCAAGGCACAATAACCCATTTCATTGGCGGAACACCCAACCGGATGCGCGACGATGGGCTGGATACAATGTGCTGCCAGAACGCCGAAACACCATGTGGGTCCCACTGGTTCCTGCGCGCGTGGCCGCGTTTTAGTTGACAGTTAAAAACACTCCACGACAGAAGGTTGAGGACCTGGCACCTGCCCAAATGGACCAAACTTGGATGCTACGTGTCAAAACGCAGATTCCCATACGACAGCAACTAATTGTCCAATTAAAGGGAACAAAATCTCACTTTGTCGGCTTCTTCTTGTTCTAGTTATGGAAATTTAAATTTGGCATTAAATAATTATCATATGTAGATATTTCGGGTAAAATTATTTTTAACTCTGTGCCTCTCTCGACTAGTCGACTGGGTGATTTCAGTGTATATTACACACTTTCTCCTTAGAGTAAACTGTTGTTACCCCAATACTCACTAAGTCACTCCGTACCTTTATATGCTTTAAATTGTAATATAGTTTTAGAAACATATGTTTTTATTTAAGGATACAATTCTACACCAAAAAGACATAATTTGTAAAGTGCAACGGAATATAAGATATTACTACATTATATACATTTTCTCTTTAAATTTAGTGTCGTTCAGACAACTCTCTTGGTAACTTGATATGCTTTAATCATACGTTCTCAAAACGTTCAAAATAAAATTTCCACAATAAAGTACACAATTTGTAAACTACAATACAATCTTCGGATTAAAATTTACACGTAATTTTTATCTATTGTACACACTTTCTCATGAGAATTCATAGATTTGAAAAAAAAATTCTAACCGAAATAGATTCTAAATTATTATTTTAATAAAAATGTAGGTATTCTTTAATTACCTTTACAAGGGATTTATATTAGTCGAAACATGGTGCAAGAGGTATCAATAGAATAAGTCCATGGCTTACCTGAGACGGAGCCCATCTCAGCATGGGTGATCAGATGGTTCGGCCCAGGTTAGAGTCAGGGAAGCCCATGAGGTTGGTCACGACTCCAAGGGTTTCGAAGACATCTAAACGTAGTGGAGTGGGGGAGCAATGCACTCATCATTATTCAACTTTTTTTAATCATGAAAAAATTTTCCCAGCGATTTTTTATTTTTATTTTTGAAAAAGATTCACTAAACATGCTTAACCTTGGTATTTCGCAAAGCAAACATTACTTATATTCCATCAAATAAGTTGTTTAACTTAGGGGTTATTTAGATGCACTTCATAAATATATTTAGATTTATCTTAAATCAATTTTATTTAGATAATTAGGGAATGAGGTTATTATGAACTCATTTGAATTTATCATAAATTCAAAATTTCTTTATTAATGTTTTTTTTATATAAATCTATGCTTTATTGGTTTGTGGCGAAGATCTTTTTATAAACCGGGTTTAACATAAATTCACATGTGTTTAAAACAAACTCTAAATATGAGTTAATAAAAATATATTTATTATAGACATATTTATGATAAACTTATTCGTATCTTTTGTAAGTTGTATCCAAACATGTATTTAATTTAGCATGGTCATAAAGTAAGTTGCTGTGCGAACTCTTCCTAAAGCATCAATAGGTAATTTCACACACTTATTCTATCTGAACTCGAACCATGTATGGATTTAGAGAAATTGGCTTTCGAGAAACGTTATAATGATCTGTGGTAACGTATAGCCTTAAAATTAATGCGACATATTATACCTCTTGGAAACACTTGTCTAATTAACAGCGTAGATCTTATATTTCTCGGATTAGGATGGATGACCGATGCTTGCTCTCCGGCGAACCCATATAAAATGCGAACAGTCTATTCAGCTCCTTGTGCCATATGATTATTAATGCTAAGATATATGTAAACAACATTCCAATTGTATTATATGGGCATAAATAAAATTCTAATTATTGTTTATTCTCGATGAAATATACTTATTTACGATGACGAAGAATAAAACTATCACTATATCTTTTCTTTTTCCTACTTCTTCTCTTCCCATGCTCCTATCGAGAAAAAAAAAACTGACTAATCTTAAGTTAAATGGTAGAGAAATTTAACACCACTATTCCTAAATCTCACTTATCAGAATCCGTTGTGGAAGAATCGCCCACAATTTGTTCTGAGTAATTGGCCATGACTGAATTGATAGAGAAGCATCGTATAGATCAATTAATGAGGTTCTCAACTATTACAATAAGAACAGTTTATCTATCTCATGATATAAGATAAAAATGAGGAATCAACTTATGTAATAGAGTTGATCTACTAATCTTTTTATCAAACATATGCCGATCAAAATACTTAAAATAAGAATAAGATATCTTTCTTGATCAATCCCTTCGCCTCTTATTCTTCGAGAAGAAAAAATGAAGTGTCTTTGATAAAAAGAAACGAAGTGACTTAGTTGTTTGTTGAACCCTATGAATCATGTGAAAGTAGGATACTCAAAATTTGGAGGTCAAAGAGTTTCATAAAACATTCTTGGTAGAAAAAAAAATGTGAGTGAAAGATCTCACTAAATCAAATTTGATATTAGACCTGCTAAGACTATAAGACCTGGAAGGCAATTCTGAAATAAAAATAAGGAAAGATCTTCGTCTTAACAAATCTTAATAGATATCCCCCCCCCCCCCCCCACTTTCCATTCAATTTCTGTCAAAAGATAATATGAATGTTATATCATATTCCATTAACACATTTAAAGGGGCTATATGATATATCTAGTGTAGAAGTAGGCTAACATCTATATTGGCAAATATGAGGTTTACAAGTTTATGCCCAATCTTTCTCTATCTGTTGTGGGTTGAGGGATCATTCCCCTTCTTCAAATTTCGATTCGTATGTTTCATATAGAAATCTCTGATCAACTATAGAACAATATCCATTTTACATCAACTTGTTATCAAACTTTTTTTATTTGAAAATATTTCAAAAAAAAATGACAATTTTCACTTTATCTTGATTATGAAAATAAATACTATTACTTCCAATCATGCAGTTTTAACTGAAAGCCCATACAAAATGAGCACTTAAGAAAAAAAGACTATATGCAGATAATGAAGAACCCAAATCCAAATGATAAAAATATTGAATTGAATCGTACCAGATACTGGGGATTATTACTCATTTTTTACTTGTTGTTTTATTTTCCATTTATTTCTTTAATTGAGAGAAATAATAAAAATAGTATAAATTCTTTTATCCTACTCGAAAGAATACTATCTTCATAATTATCCATGATTTCATTAAGAAATTAGTGCAACAAAAGATCCTAGATTTGAGACGTCGAAAAAATGACACAGAATCAACCATTAAAATTGTAGAAAGAAAAACCAATTCAAGAGTAAGAAGGATGCAGAACTAGATTTATTCCTTTTTTTTTTAGTTAAGATGGGATAATTCTTTGAATCAAAGAATGATCATAGATCCGGAGATTCTCGAATAAGTCAACCTTTCGAACTATTGTTGAATCTATGGGCAGGCAAGAGACAACCTGGTGAACTAAACATCTTAATAAGCAAAGGAAAAAAGTAAAAGTGATTCCCATAGTAGCAGCGAGTGAAATGGGAGCAGCCTAACCGAGAAATGGGGTTGTGGGAGAGCAATACAAGTGTCGTGTTGCTAGGTGAAGTAGTTGATATTTCACCCCAAATGGTAAATGTCTGGTAGCCGAAAGCATCACTAACTTACGCTCTGACCCAAGTAGCATGGGGCACGTGGAATCCAATGTAAACCAACAAGGATCACCTTGCAAGGCTAAATAATCTTGGGTGACTGATAGCGAAGTAGTATCATGAGGGAAATGTGAAAAGAATTACCCATTTATCAACATATTTTTTTTTCTTCCATTTGAACTCATTTCTATAATTCTTTTAGTTGCCTTGATAGGTGCAATTATTATAGCTCAATCAGGCATAAATTGATACCAACTCTCCAAAATTTGATTAGAATCACTCTTTTTTTTTTCTGATTCAGTTACTCCACCACCGCGAACCCCGGTTAGATTCAAACATGATACACTTTTGATTTATTGGGAGAACCCAAGTAAGATCCATCTACCTAGATATCATCATATACATCTAGAAAGTTGTATGCTTTGGAAGAAGTTTGTACAGTTTGGGAAAAAGTTTTAATTTAGAAAAATATTTAAAAAATAATAAATAGTTATAATAAAATCAAAATAATCATAATTAGTTGTGTCCACGAATGATATAAACACTAATGTTGCTTTAGCTTTGACATATTTTGTGTGGGTCTTACTAAAAAAAGGTTTGTGTTATTTCGGAAAATACATTCAACCAACTCCAACTTAGGAGACATTGGAAGAATCTTTTTGTCGTCCAATATCAATATATAGGTTGATTATTTCCCTCATGTATCTTTCAAAAAGGAAAAATATTATGAGAGTTGTTTCATGGATCCGCATGAGAGTACTTGGGAGTCTGACTCAATGATTTGAAAACTTTCTTTCCTCAATCTTGTTTCATGTAGAAATTCAGGAAAAAAATAGATTGCACGATCCCACCTAAAAAAAAGAATTTGAATATTAAAATAATCTCTTTGATGGAGAATTTTTATCGACAAATATTGGTCATTCCTTAACCTTAAACGGCGAAGTCATGTTTAAATCCCCACCCAGTCTTAATTTGAAAAAAATATTTATTATTGGCTGAAGAAAAAAGAATTGATTCAGAAAAGCAAACAAAATATTTCTTCTCTCCATCAGAACAATAGAACTGTTATGCTCATTATTAAACTTGTTGAAAAGATGAAATAGAACCTATGATTAATTTTTCGATAAATTTCCAAACGAACAATTTCAACAAAATCTTTTAATTTCTTATTTTGCCCCCCTTTGATGAGAGACACAGACAAGAGGCTTTGAGAAAACTTGTGTTTTCATAATCATATGAAGCCTGTAAGCAAATAAAAAATCCATGGATATTTGAACCCGAATATTTAGAAAAGGGTAAATTATTTGATGAAAAAACTGGAGATCCTTTTGAACAACCTGTTTTAATAGGAAAATCCTATATACTTAAATTAATCATCAAGTTGATGATAAAATACATGGACGTTCTAGTGGGCTCCGCGGGAAGAGGGTTGTACCATAAAGAGAAGCAAGGAGGTCAACCTGTTTCAAATATACAACATGGACTCTAGCAATGTAATGTAGTTGGACCCTCATGCCGATCCGAATGAATCAGTCTTTTCACATAAGTATATTCTTGTCTGCTAGGCAAAAGAATAACAAGTTACAAATTCTATCTCAAAAGAGGCATTTATGCATAAAATGAATAAAAACAAGGGTTTTAAGTTAGTAGAAATCACGGTTGGTCGACTCGTTGGACTCGACTACATCGAGTTTTACCGAGCATGGTACGATACGATCCATACTGTGTCGGCGCGCACGCGCCTCACCTCCGGGAGGGAGGGGGAATACCTGAGGTGGGGAAGGGAGGCAGGGGAGGGGAGTGCGGAGGTGGGGGAGGGAAGCAAGAAACATGGGTGGGGGGTCGGACACAGGTGGGGAGAGGGAAGCAGGGAGGGGGTGCGGAGGTGGGGGAGGAGGGGGAACGGGGGGTGGGGGTCGTCGGAGATGTGTCGACTGTGCCAGAGCTCTCGGTGGCCCTGGCATGGTTCAGTACGACTGTGCCGCCGTGATCCACGGCGGCACGACCAACCATGGTAGAAATGATAAAGCAATACTTCCTTAAGATTCTGATAGAGAGGTGAGACATAATAAAGATAGTATTAGAATGATAAAAATTTGAATCTTGACACATATTCTATCTTGATATGGACTTGATAAAATACCAAATAGATGAACGAATAAAACGTATTTAACTATAAAATTAAGATAATGAGTTATAATTTTTGGTTCATACTAAGTCGTTGCCAATAGCTTTGATTTGATCTAATTCGATAATTTTTTCTAAAACACTCTTCTCTTGAATATCATTGAAGAAAAATTCAGATTATACGATATTCCACCAATTATCAACCTAAAATTCTAGACATTTATTAAATGAGAGAGAGATCCACTAGAGTAAAAATATTATAGATGCAAAGATATGGAAGGAAAATCAACGCTTTATTTTTTTCACATTTCTTTTTGTTCAACAAATTGGGATTCATTTATCAACATTTTTTTTCTTCCATTTGAACTCATTTCTATAATTTGTTTAGTTGCATAATTCACATGGATATAGTAAATCTCTCTTGGGCTGCTTTAATGGTAATTTTTACATTTTCTCATTCAGTCGTAGTACGGGGGAGGAGTGGACTTTTAGAAGTACTATTAATTGAGTAATCGAATTGTATCGATTGTTGTTTTATTTTATAAATTGTTTAAAAAAATATCTTTGTTTTCAAATTCTACTATAATATAATAGAATATGAATAAGAAAATACACTATGAATAATAATCATTCGAGAAACAATGAATGATTACCATAATTGTATTTCGAAACTCAAATCAACATAATACATATGATATGATTTTTTTCTAGTGTTTTTATTCGATTTATTAATTCATTGCTCAAGGTGTGTTTTTTTTGTTCATTAATATAAACCTAATAATTATCCTCGTGGGATAGTTTTTCGATCGTGTACAAAAATATCTTACTTCGATTGTAGGTAATGTTTTTGGGTTTAAAGCATTACGAACACTACGTCTAGAGAAAATAAAGGGACCAAAACTCGCTGCCTTATTGCTTGGCTACGTACACTCCATTTAGATTTCTATTTAATACTGATAAATATTATTATCTTTTAGAGACATTTGACAATTCCATACTTAATTCTAGACAATATGACAATAAAAATAAATATAGATATGATAAGATAAGGTATTTTGTTATTCTTACTGGTATTCAATACATATAGAATAAAAAATTTATTGATGATTCAACCTCTGATAAAAAAGATAGACCTTGATTCTATTTCATTACTTCAACAAATTTATTAATGAGCATAACACTCTACTGTTCTGATGGAGAGAAGAATCAATGATTAGTTTTTAGGGAAATTTTCAAACGAACAATTTCAATTGGACCATAACATAATGTCTATCTATACCAACACCATAATATCATATTGGGGAGGATATCAAGATTAGAAATTGATAGAAAAGTAAGGGTACGGGCCCTTGTGAGTAGAAAACAAAAAATATCTATTCTAGTTCTATCATCAGGTATGGGTTTGAACTCATACCAATCTATTACAATTCTTTGTGCATAACATTTATGGGAAGATTTACCTAATCATTGAAAAATTACAGCAACTTGCCAAACAAAGGCTAAGAGAAATAAAAGTATAGGTACGATGGGCATACTGTCTACCATTGGATTGAAAAGAACATAAGCTTTGGGCAATTTCCCAAAGAAAACCACTAGTTTGTAAAGTTGTTGAACATTTATTCATTATGTTAATTAATCATTACACTTTTTTGGGAAGTCCACCTTGTATTGTAGTGGTATAATAGTTCTTAGGGCTGTAAATAATATTCGATTATCTGATTATCCAATCCGATTCTGAAAAAAAATTATAAGATTCGGAAATACATTTCACTATCGATAACTTATCAGAATCGATAGCTTATCAGTATCGGATTCGGGTATTCCCAATAAGCTATCGAAATTGGATATCTAATTATTCGATTTTTGAATTCAATAGTATATATAATATACATTATAATATATTATATATTATAATATTATTATATAATTTGTATATCATATATAGATTATATATTACATAATATATATTTGTATTAATTGAATATCTGATTTATCAAACTTGTTCATATTCAACACTATTTGATTTCTTAATCTGATTATCTGATAATTTGATGAAACGAATTCGAATACTGTTTCCATATCTGATTATTTCCAATAATTGTTATTGGAGTCCGACTCCAATCCGTTTACGCCCCTAGTAGTTCTCCTCATATTTTGTTATTCATATTTTTTTAATTCTGAGGCCTAACTATTCACATCAACATAAAAAATCATAATTCCAAATTAGGAGAGATGGCTTAGTGGACTAAAGTGGCGAATTGCTAATCCGTTGTAAGAGTTATTCAGAGTTCGGATCCCTTTTTCTAGAAATTTCAATTACACTTATATCCATCACTGTAGGAATTGAAACATGACCAAATGGGCTTTAGCTAATGTAATGAAGATACCAATTGTCATTCCAAAGATCCCTCCCATTTTGTTAATTCTAAGAAGTTCAGGAATGTAACGTGTTACAATTATCTGGCTATTATGTTCACCGAAGCAATAAAAGTTAATGCACTAGAACAATTGGGGACTTTACAACTCAAACTGAATTATATACTCATGATTGGAGCCTTTTGTTAATAGATAAAGTTAATGTTATTTGAGATCGATGAGATTGATATTCAAATATGTCTTCTTAGAACGTATGGATTTGACCCCATAAGTAGGATCACCACCCAATAGCATGTTGCCACCAGAAGTAGAACCCCATATTTTCTTCTAGAGAATCTCTTAATTGTTCCAGAGCAACTAGAAAGAGATTCTTTAACCAGAAGGAATTTCATTCCAATGTAAGATATCTATCCAGAAGTTTTCACATATGATCGAGTCCTTGGGTTTCGAAATCGTGTAAAGTAAGAAGAAGTGCTTTGAATCATTGCTATTTGACTTGGATTTGTTCTAAAAAAGTCGAGATATTTCAAATTAAAAATACTTTTTCTTGGGTAAAGAAGCATATGACTTGATTTATTTTCTTTATCGATCATGATCATTATTATCTAGTATCTCGACACAAGAAAATGGATCTCGTATCCAATATCAATCGTGATCCCTTTTCTTGTGTCTAATAGAAGAATAGAAAGACTAATAACACCTCTTAGAAACTTAGCAGCATAATGTGTATCTCTCATTGTTCCGGTCATAGAATAGATGAAATAAATCCAAACATAAATTTTTGTTCAAGAATATCCATATCCGAACAACCATATCATATCACAGATATAATGAAATAAGATGAATTGAGACGATATTTTGTAAATATGAAATTATCTTGAATATATTAACCATTTCTTTATCTTTTGATCGCCTAAAATGTAAGAATGGACAAAAGAAACATCTTGTTTTTTCTTCAAAAAAATCTGATCTCTTGTGGACCTCTCAATAGGATTCGAACTAAATGAAGTTCTGATCATTTGTCAAAGAAAAAAAAAGAATTGATCTTGTAGGATTCCCAAGAAATTCTTTGATTTCTTCCGGTCTCATGTTTTGTGAATAGTTGGGACATTGAGGAAGATCCAAAAAGGCATTTCAGAGAATCGATCTAATTCTATTCCTATTCGTTTTGTTTGACTAAAGGAAGGATCCAAAAGAGTCAATCTTTCTTTTAGTTGCAGAATCTCTATTTGATCGATCATTTTGTGATATTTTGAATCCACATTTCTATTCCTAATGGAATCAAAACTAACCCCTAGATCAAGCTTATAGAACACAACTTGATCTGAAGCTAAGAACTGAGAAGAAAAAGATCTACAACAAAGGACTCTTCTCAGAACTAAAGGCTCTCTCACAGATCTACACTTAGCACAGAGAGCAAGAGCTAGAACAGATGGGATTCTTTGTTTGGCTCTAGGAAAATTTGCAGAAGGTTGTATGCGTTGATCACTTGTTTCTCTAACTGCTTTACTTCTTTTGGAGCTTCATTCTTCTATATATATAACCCTTTTTGAAATTCGGACGTTGAAGTGCCCGTTGTCTCTAAGCATAAGTGAACGTTAGACTGCTTGACGCTTGGAAGCTTCCAGTCAACAGTCTTTTATCCTTTCATGTACGCAAAGAGAGAGAGAGAGAGAGGATCTTCTATAATATCATTTGGCTTCTATTCTGTCCAACGTTGTATGACGAATGCTTTCAGAGACCTGCACATATTTCAGGCTTAAACAATAGATAGCTAAGCTGTCTCTTGTTGTCAGTCAACGTTAGAACGAATGTTCATCAAAATAGTAATGCCAATTTGATGTTCTAAAAGAAGTTTACGGAGGAAGCACGATAATGGAAGATATCGTCTGCATGCATGCAGTGATACGTTCAGTCGTAATAAATGCACAGCTGTCAGAAAGATATGCGTGAAGACTTTGACTTTTCAACGTATTAAAAAATTAGCTCAAAAATCAAATCGTTATATTTTCACGAAATGGTTATATGCATGACTTATGAAGTCGTTGTGCAAATGAGTGAATCATTATGCAATCCTAAGTAAACAGATGTATACACAAATCGTTATATATATTAATAATCCAATCGTTGTAAGCGAATCGTTGTGAAATGTATCGAATCGTTACAGCGACCAAGTCGTTATGTAACTTGTTGAGCGTTACAATGACAGAGTCGTTATGTAACTTATCGAATTGTTATGAGAGCAAATCGTTGTGATCACTTAAGAAATCGTTGCGGAATAGATCGTTATGATCACTTAAGGAATTGTTGCGAGAGCGAGTCGTTGTAATCACTTAAGAAATCGTTGTGGAACAAATCGTTATGATCACTTAAGAAATCGATGTGAGACCAAATCGTTGTTCTTACTTAAGAAATCGATATGAAAACAAATCGTTATGATCACTTAAGAAATCGATGTGAGACCAATCGTTGTTCTTACTTTAGAAATCGATATGAAAACAAATCGTTATGATCACTTAACGAATCGTTATGAAAGCAAATCGTTTCGCTCACTTAACAATCGTTGTGAGAGCAAATCGTTGCGATCACTTAACAAATCGTTGTGAGAGCAAATCATTGCAATCACTTAACAATTGTTGTGAGAGCAAATCGTTGCGATCACTTAGTGAATCGTTATGAAAGTAAATCACTGCAATCACTTAACGAATATAATACATAGTGAATCCTTGTAAGTATGAAATCGTTATGGAACTAAGGAAATCGTTATAACTCTATAGAAATCGTTATGACCTATAGTAGAAATCGATGTGTACTTAGACAAATATTGATGCTTTGAACTCACATTGTTGTAGTGTGATGAATACTTACTTGATTGGCTTGTTTTCCCTTGGTTTATTTCTTGTGCTTAGACTTCATAGAAAATATGTTAGTAACATTTATCATAGTTTTGTTAATCACCAAAATAGATGTGTAATTTATTTAAATTACGTGGGGATAACCTGATCATTAATCTCCCCCTTTTTGGTGATGACAAAACTTAACAATAAGCACACATTATCTGAAATAACTCTAAGTATGATTGTGGAAATAACATAAGGAATGTATTTCAAAAATGCAATATTATTTCTCCCCCTTTTTGTCATTTAAGCAAAAAGATCAACGCTTGAGACAAAGAAGAAGAGAAAAGATAAATGAGAGAGCTCAAAAAAAGATGATTGTATTACTCTTGAAGGGGTACAGGGAGATAGAAAGTTGGAGAAAGAAGAGAGGCATGCCGGGAAATAAGTTCCCAAGCCTTAATCTCCTATTCTTCAAAAAATTGTTGGAAGATGTCAGAATCTATAGTGAAGGATACACCCATCTCAGGATGCATGCGCTCAATGTAAAGCTGTCGTTGATCTTCTAAGAAACGCACATACTGATCTTTATCAAGGGTGAACCTGAAATGGTTGGACTTCCCAAAACTGGCACGCTGAAGGAAGTGAGCAATGGTAACATGATAGAAGAGCTGATGATCCTTCAGGTCTTTTAGCAAGGAAATAAAAGCTGAGTACCGCGCAGCCCATTGCACAAACAGTTCCTGAACTGGATTGATGGAATTCAAGTCCAGGAAAGCTTCCGCGGAGAGAGATGGCTTGCCTACTCGGACTAAGGAGCTGTTCAAGGATTCCAACTGGAGAGCAGATTGATTGTAGTGCTTCTCCCAATCTGTGGGAGAGAACCTTTCACATTCAGATATCAAAGGAGCAAGCACTGCAGAAGAGATGTGGCCCAAATGAAATTCGCAAAAGATAAACCTCTGAAAGGAGGGAAGGCGACCCTGCTGAGCTGAGATTCTCCCCATGACTCGTGCAAATCTTTCAAAGGCATGAGAGCCAACGAGGAATCCAAAACCAAGGAATGTAACTTCAGGAGAAATACTACTTCAGGCATCGTCAGAGTGGTGAAGTCCACTGTGAAGGGGCAGTTAATGGGACCTTCAGTTCAAAGAGTAGCAAGAGCCCCATGAAATTGGCCAAACTGAACTTTGGGTAGCTTACGTAAATAGCAAAAATCATTGTAAAGCTGGAAGCACCTGGTGATTCTGATTTCTTTGAGAATGAAAGGGCCCCAAAGTGCTTGATGATGAAATACAAACCATTCAGAAAGGGTGAGAGGATGATCCTGTCGAGAGGTGCTGTCTGATCTGGCAAGAAGATACTTGCTGTAGAGAGTCTTATGCCCTTTGGCCCACTGATCTTCAGTCTTGCATTCAGCCAATTGGAAGATTTTGAGTTGATGGACTTTGTAAAGGTGGCAGAAGGGTAATACAATGTTAAGGTGATCAGTAAGATTGAGAAAAGGAATGCCAAAAAAGTTGGCGAGAATACATTTTTGGAGACATTCGCAGTAAATTGATCTCCTTCGATTTTCAACTGAGAGGGAGTACCAAAGAGGAGGAAACATGGGTTCAGAAGAAAGAGCAAGAGTTTTTGAAATTTTCCTCTTTTTAGAAATAGGACTAGAAGAATCAGTCATGTGAATATGTGAAGCAACTGCCAGGATTGAGATGAGTGTGGTGCGTTCCAACTCATCCTCAAATTTATTTTGAAAAATACTGGCATGTTGTGGATTAGTAGGAGTAATTTTAACAGATGTAGGTGGAGTAGGAGGATGAAGAAATGATCTAGGAGAAAGAATAGTGGATGCCCCGGCTGATGAGGGACCAGAGGAGGAAGAGGCTCCAGCTGATGAAGAAACTAGAGGATCAATAACAGGAGGAGAGGGAGAAATGGATGTGGAAATGGTAGTAGGCATGATAGGAGACGAATGAGGTTCAGAGGGAAAAGGTGCTGGAGATGAGATGGTTCTTGGTACAGGTTGTTTGAAGGTAGGTGGAGCTGGAAGTGCTGTGGAAGAAGATGGTGGTGAAGAAGGGGCTGGTGTTGCAAGGGATGAAGGCTCAGGGGCTTCAAGAGCAACTGCTAGCTCTTCTACACTTGACTGCACATCCTCGGAGACCACTGACCCTGTTGGCCCTGAAATAACCTTGACTGGCCCTGATGGCCTTGCAGGTTCCTTCTGAACTGCCTGAGGCCCGGTTGGCCCTGCTGGTTCTACCACAATTTTCTTGATGGCCGATCTTCTGCTATATCAGATGGCTCTGATGGCCCGGCCTCTTCTTCTTGCTGCCTGGCCTGAGAAGGCCCTGAACTGCTGACTGGATCAGCAAGAGGGGGAATAGGAGGGGCAGAGGAGGATTGCTCCCTTGAGGAGATGAGCTTCTTGACACTGTCGAACTCACCTTTCATCCAACGGCATAACTGTTTGAACATTTTAAAATCATCTCTTAAGGTGTGCACTTCAGTGGACAAAGTTCCAATTTCATTAGCTGCAAAAGTTTGGATGATAGAGATGGACTGAATATCTGATTGCATAGATGTGATGGCTTTGCCTTGCTCATTCAACCTTCTGATGACAGGCTTGAAATTGACCTTCAGCTTGTTTCTTCTTTGACCTTCGATGAGCTGCTCGTTTCCCCTTTTGGCCTGCCCTTGCAATGGGCTCCACAAAATCAGCATGTTCCTCAGTGAATTGATCATTCATAGAGGTACTTTCAGTGTGCTCCCCCTGAGGGCATCTTCCATTTGATCTTCTTCAACAATAATTTCTTGCTCCCCCTGAATGGGAGCTTCCTCCACGATGATCTCATCTGTGTGGCCCGATGCCACAGTTTCTGGAGCTACTAATTCACTGAACCTCTCAGGCTCCCCTTGAGTGCTAGAGATGGATTCCAGCACATCTCTAAGAATGGATGCCACAATAGAGGTGGGGTTTAGATTTTCAGAGGTTCCCACAACTGGAAAAATATTCTCTGGAGGAATTTCTTCAATTATGCTGCCAATGGCCACTGATTCTTCTTCTCTGGCCTCTGTTGCTACTGGTGCTTCTTCAGATAGAGCTGCTGCTCTTTTTGCTGGTGCTGCTGCCTGGTCTGCTGCTACTGGAGCTTCTGCCTGTACTGATTCCTCTCGAACCATTGCAGATTCTTGGACAACAGGTACCTCTGCTGCTGCTGTTGCTACTGATTCTTCTTGAGCTATTTGGGCTGCAGCCTCTCCTACCTCTTCTTGGACTTCTTGGGCTTTGCCAATTATGGCCTCACCCTCAGCCACAGAAGTTTTGTTCCATACACCATTTACCACAGAAAATCCACTTTTCCTTAGATTTCTGCTGCGGATAGCTTGCCCCATCTTCTCTACTACTGCTCCAGATAAATTTAGGCCAAAATGTTTGAATATTTTGGTGAGCATATGGGCATATGGCAGAGACACATTTAGTTTGCTCTTTGTGTCCCATATCTGAGCATGGGCAAACTTCATTCGCTCCAAAATAACTTCAGCTATGTTTATCTCCTTGTTTTGGATGGCCCAGAACATCATGTCCGAATTTGCCTTGGTGCACGTGGAGAATGTAGCACTTCTTGGAACTAAAATTTGTCAAACTATAAAGTGCAATAGATGGTTGAATGCATTCATCTGATTAATATCAAGTTTCCCATCCTTCAACCGAAATTCAGGACCTACAATCCCTAGTCCCTTTGCCTGGGTATCCACAGTGTGAATCCCACAGTGACCAGTGGTGCAAACACCAAACAAAGGCCTCAAAATCTCATGGTCGATTCTAATCTGGGTACCTTTGACAGATGACATCAAGGACCCGTCCGCCTCAGTTCTTAAGCAAACATAGAATGCCTTCACCAAGTCTAGATAGCTTACCTCAGAGAAGGTTGCAATCTCTGTCCATTTCATTCTTTCCATAGCTTCCACGATGCTGTGCATCCCATTCTTTTCCAAGTCTGCAATATCCACTGCCTTGTTTCCACAGAGTTTCATCTTCACAAAGGTGAACCTTTCCTGATGCTCTGCTGTGAGGAACTCGGCTCCATAGCCCCCGAGGCTACCGGAAACAACAGGTGCGGCCATGGATTTTGATGGGGAAAGTTTCAAAAGGGTTGCAGTGAGGAGAGGAGTAGAAACCCCAAAGAAATTTGTCGCGGGAAGGAGTTTTGGATCTTGAAATGTCACGTCCCGAGAATTTCGCAGCGGATATTATTAATTAATTCGAGTCGATAATTCGAGACGTGGACAGTCGGCAAATAAGCCTCTAGCTAGCACGCACTAAATGTGTATCAACACAACATCATAATAGGGCCCATATGTTGAACTCAATATAAATTGTATTCAAATCTCAACTTATTGTATTCAATGGAAACTATTACAGGACTAAGACTCAATAAACAAAAGTACATAATACTTCTCACTTCCTACTACATGTTCTAATCTCAAAGCTAATTACTATAACTAGACTCATAGTTGGAACGCTCATCACTCGGACGCATTCCCATCCTCGACTTGCTCTTCCTCTTGAACTTCATAGTCACCTAGATGGGGTAAAAGTAGGGAATGAGCAAACTAGCCCAGTAGGATTTATATCTCAATGTGCGGGCAATGATATAAGTGATTAACATTTAGAACTAGGCAAGTACGATGAATGATATGCAAGTACGAATAAAACTCGTTAAAACATATATATAAAACAAGCTAGAGAGAGTGATTATGATAGAACAAGATTGTGAACAAGATGACAAGATAGAACTAGCAATAGATCACTTTGTACAAGCACGCAAGATTTCACTTGATGTCAAGAACGCAAGATATCACTAATTGCATTAAATGCAGGATGGCCATATCACGCAAGCAAGCAAGCAAGAATGTACGAGCACGATCAAGTAACACTAATCAGGCACGTAGACACTAATGTACACCGAGAAAAGATCCATCAAGAATGTACACTAGGACACGTGTATGTGGTTATTGTATCTATCATTCAACAAGCAAGAAAGTACTCCCAGCGCAGATGCAACGCCAGTAATCATTATACCCCATGGTTAACAGTATATCTGACTCGCCGTCATTGGGGCTAGATTGGAGCCCTTGGACACACGTCGTGCCCTGTCAGCATCTCATGTAAATTTTTAAATGTAGATACCCACAGTCATTAATAATGGCCAATGAGAGTTTCAATAAGTAAGCATGTGTAATGTCATGTTCATGATGATGATGGAACAAGTAATAAGTAATTGAACATGATTTCATGATAACAATGGTCAAGAGATAAATTTCGGCAGCATAACGGTACGATTTGTACTTTGTTCAATCTTTACATTAATGGCTTTAGTCTAGATTGTAAATCACCTCACGAGAACAAGAGAGAAAGGAAGTGCACGCTATCTCCAGGGAACTTCAATGGTACAACCAACTCGTCGGCCATGTGGGAATCCATGGTCAGAGGAGATTTACGGAGGCCTTGGTGAAAAGGTCGCTAGTCTACCGATTCGGAATGACCGTAGAGAGTTTCCATTTTCCAAGAAAGGCTGCCTAATAGTGCTAGTGTGTAGTGCGGTACGCGTGTCTCAATTCACAACCATCGGTCTCAACTCGCAGGAAGCACTTGACAATATAACATGGAATAAACTATGCACTTTAACTAATCATGGTTTGCAAGATTTTATGATAACCATTATCATTTAAACGTGGAAGAACAGTAGGAAGATTAAATCACAAGTAGAACGAATAGATCATAACATTTAGGAGCACTTAGAATAGCATTCATGTAATTAAAGCTTTTAAATGGGTTTAACACCTTTTAAGCCATTAATAACAATCATGTAATGATCAGACCCAAGACATGCAACTTACACAGTGAATATCATATTTAAACAGACCTTGGGTATATGCGGAAAACTATGCATGAAAACACGTGGTTTCAGGTAAAATTCTGAGAGGCGACAGTATATAAGGAAGGCGTACTAAAAGGCGAGGGTCGTAAGAAGGCGACGTGTCGTCAGATCAGGCAGGCAGAAGGCGACATGGGTACTGTCGCAACCAGAACGCGACAGAGGTACTGTCGCGACCCGACCTCGGAATGCGACATATCGGGCCGTCGCGTTCACAGGGTCTGCGCCCGAGTCCGACATGGATCTGACATGCTCTTGGTTCAGACTACCATGATTTGACACAGGGTGATATTCATGAAACGCCTATATCTCTCTATATGCTGACCTTTAGACAAAACTCACAACATAGAAAATGTCGAGGACATCTATTGGAAGAACTTTTGTGTTGTGGGCTGGGTCTGAATCGGTCTCTAATTGCATGAAATACAGGAAGAACGTGGGAAGCCCTAAACATGCATGACTTCATGGCGACTTACTGTTAGACTTTAACATGAGATCTACTGACATTTGGATAAAACGTCTAACATAAAAGACAAGGACAACTAGTATAATAACTTTGTTGTTGGGGTTTTAACCTAATTCGGTCTTGAACCTTGTGAAAAACATGAAGAATTGAAGTTAAATGCAACCAGAAAATGCAGTATCATGCATGACTCTATACAAAGTTTATAACTCTCTAAATAATGATATTTAAGCAAAACATTTAACAGGAAAGATGACCATATTGACTAATCCAAAACTTTCCATGTTGGAGGCTTGACCTACTTCGGTCCTAATCTCGAGCAAACAGGAAGAACCTAGGCTAACTGCAACCCGAAACACCGTATTATGCATGACTCTCTTAGGGGTTCATAACTCTCTAACTAAAGACTTTTAGACAAAATGTTGAACATGAAAGAGATCGTGACTACAAGTAGAATAACTTTGATGTTGATGATTTAGTCTAATTCGTCTCAAATCGTGTGAATAATAAGAAGAACGGGAAAGCTCTAACAGTGCGCGACTTTGGAAAAACGCTTATAATTCAAAATCTACTAAATGAATTCGATGAAACCAGTTGGGAATGAAAGTTAACTTGATGCTCTACACATTGGTATAGGATATGTTAAGGTTTGACCCGAGAAGACCTACCATTTGGTTGAAGAAGTCCCGTTATTCCAGAAAACTAGTGTTCAGACCACTTGAGGAAACGCTTACTACTCCGTGTATACTGCATGGATTTGGGCATTCTACTTGGGTTAGAACGTAGATTTGACCCTCTTTCCAGGGTATAGGCCTTGCAAGGTTTGGTTTAGGTTTGACTCACCTTTGGTCGACTTCAAGAGAGTGGTTTGTGCAGTCGCAGCAGACGAGAGGGGAAGAAGAACGCTTTCTTGTGGTCGTTCCACAGCTCCTCAGCCACCAAGAGCTCCTTCACATGACCCTAGCAAGTTCTAAATTTGTTCCTAGGGTTTGGGTGAAGAGTATTTAAGTAACCATGGTGTTTAGGAGTCCTATTATACTAGAAAGGAGGGTTTTCGGGATTGGCATGTTTGATTTCCTATTTTGATGATTTCCTCCTCCTTTTGAGTGTGTGAGGCATTAGGAAACCTCCCCTCATATTAGGCACGAATTTGGGTTTGCCATGAATGTATGATTGCATCCCAATTCAACTCAAATTGCCTCTTTCTAATTTCAGTCTATTTAGAGTTACGAATTTCTATGCATTTTCTTGCTTCATTTGATTTTTGGGTCATATGTGATCCATTGGCCCAATTAAGATATTGGGTCATTAATATATAATGTTGGAAATCTCTCCAACACTTTTATTTAATTTTTGATTACGTGTATTTCCGTGTTAACGGTTTTCCGACTTGTTTCCTTATTTAGATCATCGTCGCAATGACTCTTAAACCTAGCCCGAATGATTTTTATTTGAACCAAATTTCTTGATGGGTCATTAGAGATATTATTTGAAGTCCATATATGATTTTTATTTAATTTTCTGACTCATCCACGTACGTGTGATAATGGTTTTACGACTTATTCATGAATTACGATAATAAGTCGCGAAACACTTTAAACTTGGATGATCCAATTTTTCTTGTCACAAATTTCTTTGTGAAACATTTAGTAATAATGTTTGGTTGATTTATAATTTTTACGGAATTTTCCGATGTGTTTTAGCACATACGATATGATACGTATGTTTTTAATACTCCGATATTATGGAAATTATTTATTTCCATTTATTTGAATTTTTTATTTAATTAAAATTTCCTGGGTGCTACATGAAAGCTCAGAGAGTCAGTGCCGGAGTCGATAGGGTATCGCCTCAGGCAGGAAGAAGGGGATGAAAAAGGGATGTGAATCGTTACCGCATAGATTTCGGGTATTTCAAAGAAATAATGACTTTTTCAAAACAGGAGGCGCCTTTATAGCAGAAAACGACAAAATGACTGGTTCAATAGGAATAAAAGCTTGTAAAATAGCGAATCGCCAGAAATGACTTAACACAAGAATCTTTGAGGTAATTTGCTTAAATCCGGGAGGAAAAATATTATCATTCTGATAATTATATTTCAGTTTTATACAGATAAATCTTTCACAACTTGCACATACCTAATTCCCTTTTAAGAGATGTAAACCTCTCTTCAGATAAGGCCTTTGTGAGATATCTGCTAACTGATTATTTGTATCAATAAAGGAATATCTATGTTTCCATTAGCTACATGATCACGAATAAATGATATCTAACCTCAATGTGTTTTTGTCCTTGAATGCTGTACTGGATTCTTGGTGAGATTTATGGCACTGATGTTGTCGCATAATAAGGGGATTGTCTTGATATGTAGCCCATAATCCTCAAGTTGTTGTTTTATCCATAGAAGTTGTGTACAACAGCTTCCAAAGCCACGTACTCAGCTTCACTGTAGACAGTGCTACTGAATTTTGCTTCTTTAAGGACCATGATATCAGACATCCTGCAAGAAATTGACAACAACCACTAGTACTTTTTCTATCTATTTTACATCCATCGTAGTCAGCATCAGAGTATCCTACTAAATTAATTTCACATAATTTAGATACCAAAGACCTAAATCATGAGTTCTAGCTAAGTACCTAAAAATTCTTTTAACACTAATTAAATGAGACTCTTTAGGATCTGCTTGATATCTAGCACACATGCATACACTAAATAAAATATCAGGTCTGCTTGCCGTTAAGTAAAGTAATGAACCTATCATACCTCTGTAGATCTTTTGATCTACTTTCTTACCATCCTTGTCACTGTCCATCCTTGTTGATGTGCTCATAGGTGTTGACAGTGGCTTGACATTATCGAATCCGAACTTATTCAAGAGTTCTTTGTGTACTTAGCTTGACAGATGTGGATGCCTTCCTTTCCTTGTTTGATTTGTAGTCCAAGGAAGTAGTTAAGCTCCCCCATCATGCTCATTTCGAATTCTCCCTGCATGAGCTTCTCAAAATACTTGCAAAGAGATTCGTCAGAAGAACCAATATTATATCATCAACATATATTTGAACAAGCAGAATATGTTTGACCTTAGATTTGACAAATAATGTACTATCTACTCGACCTCTAGTGAAACCATGGTCTAGTAGAAATGAGCTAAGTCTTTCATACCAGGCCCTAGGTGCTTGTTTTAAACCATATAAAGCTTTGTGCAACTTAAAAACATGGTTGGGAAAATCAACATCATCAAAACCTGGAGGTTGTTCTACATAAACTTCCTCCTTAATAAAACCATTTAGAAAAGCAGACTTCACATCTACTTAAAATAATTTTAAATCTAATGCAGATGCATATGCAAGTAAAATCCTAATAGCCTCAAGTCTAGCTACATGTGCATAGGTTTCATCGAAATATATGCCTTCCTCTTGGGAATAGCCTTGAGCTACCAATCTGGCCTTGTTTCTTAAGATCACACCAGCTTCATCCATTTATTTCTGAACACCCATTTGGTGCCAATCACTGGATGATCTGATGGTCTAGGAACAAGTGACCATACATGGTTTCTCTTGAACTGATTCAGTTCATCTTGCATGGCTAAAATCCAAGATTCATCAGTAAGAGCTTCATTGACTGTCTAGGCTCTATTTGAGAAACAAAGCTAGATAATCACATGGAATAACATTACCTCTCGTTCTTACCCCTACAGATGGATCACCAATAATGTTTTCAGGTGGGTGATCTTTCTTGTGTCTCCACTCTTTTGGAAGATTTTGATGAGAGATATCCCTTTGTTGCAGGTCTTCCAGAGGTGGATCTTCCTTGTCCTCAATTGAAGTATTCTTTAGTTTCTTGGACAATTCATCTCCATCATCATTGTCACTATCTTCTTCCTTTCTCAAGGAAGGGTTAGTTTCATCAAAAATAACATGTACTGACTGCTCAATTAATAAAGTGTGCTTATTAAACACTCTATATCATTTAGGTTTAGAGGCATACCCCATGAAGATACCTTCATCTGATTTGACATCTAACTTACCAATGTCTCTTTTGCCGTTGTTGTGGATGAAGCTGGACATCTGAATGTCCTGAAGTGACTGATCTTCGGCTTTTTTCCCTTGTACAATTCATAGGCTGTCTTCTTTAGAATTGGCCTGATCATCACTCTATTTATGACAACTTGCTGTGTTGACTGCTTCAGCCCAAAAGTATCTTGGCAGATCATATTCTGATAACATTGTTCTTGCCATGTCCAATAAGTTCTATTCTTCCTCTCAGCACCTATTCTGCTGTGGTGTCCTTAGTGCTGAGAAATTATGCTCTATGCCTTGATCATCACAGAATTTGAAAATCTTTCATTTTGGAATTCTCCTCCATAGTCTGATCGGATTCCAACAATGCTAAACTTTTTGTCTTTCTGTATCTTTTTACTGAAGCTTACAAAGTTCTCAAAAGTGTCATCTTTATGCTCCATGAATGATACCCATGTGAATCTGGAGTAATCATCTACTATAACAATTCATATTGCTTTCCTCATAGACTGGTGGTCCTCATTGGCCCAAATAAGTCCATGTGAAGGAGTTCCAAGGTTTTAGAGGTGGTTACCACAGTCTTCGACTTGAAGGAACTCTTGGTATGCTTTCCTTTCGCACATGGTCTGCAGACACCATTTATTTTTGTGCTTACTTTTGGTAGACCTTCCACCAGGCTTCTCTTGATCAGCTTTCTCATGCCATCCAAACTGCAGTGCCCCAATCTTCTGTGCCACAGCTCGGTTGACTGTCTTTGCTTGCTGCTAAGGATATCTTGATCTTTCAGTTCTTCAAGGTAAAGCACATATAGTTTTTTCTCTGTTGGCTTCAAAGATGACTGCTCCATCCTTCATGATACTACACTTGGATTCTTGAAATCTGATCTGATGTCCCTTGTCGCATAGCTGGCTGATGCTGATGAGGTTGTGCTTCAGTCCTCTAACACATAGGACATCTTCAATAATTTTTTTGCCTTATCTCCATATGTGACTGTGCCTTCTTCAGCTTCTAAATGGGTAAACAGCCTTCTGTTTCCTGACATATGCCTTGAGCATCCTCTATCCAGTACCACTTGGATGCCCGAGGGTTTTCTTGAAGTGAAAACATCAAGCTTTAGGTACCCAAGTTCTTTTGGGTCCTGGTTGGTTAGTGTCATCAATTTTCCTTTTTATTATCCATCTTTTATATTTAGTTGGACATAATATCTTGGTGTGCCCTAGCTTGTTGCAGTGACTGCAACATGTTGTTCTAGTTACCTTTTCATATGGAACATATTTACGGTTTGATTTATATGATGTATCTTGTTCAGGTACGAATTTTGGAGTTGGATATGTTTTAGGGTATACTGTTGTGTCTTCATTATCTAGGGGTGTGTAACCTACTCCATGCTTCTTTTTACCAGACCATCTAGCTCCTTTTAATATTAAGGAATTTTTGTCATTAGTAAATTTTTCTAACGTACTTGATAATTTTTCATTTTCTTCTGTTAGTATTTTAATTTTATTTTTTAATCCATCTATTGTCTCTTGTTTTTCCAGTTTGATTATTTGTTCGTTTTTATCTTTCAGATCTTTGCATAATAAATCATTTCTTCTTTTGAGTTTAGAGATTTGTTTCTCCATTTGTTCATTTTTTTATTTTAAGTCTGAGTTAGTATTCTCTAGACATGCGATACTTTTCTTACTGGTTTTTAGTTGTTTGGATACTTCTCTATATTTACCATACAGTTCGTTAAACGCTTCTTCTAAATTATCTGAATCAGAATCATTACAGGAATCAAAGGAAGAGTCAAAGGTTACATTTTCTTCTGTGTTGGCCATGAATGCTAAGTTGGCATTTTCTTCCTCTTCTTCACTAGAGGTGGACTCGCTGTCAGAGTCACTTCTATTTCTCCAAGTTGCTGCCATTGCTTTCTTCTTGTATCTCCTGAACTTCTTGGAATTGTCTTTCTTCTTGAATTCAGGTTTCTTGAGCTTCGGACATTCTACTTTGATATGTCTGGGCTTCTTACATTCATAGCATATAGGCTCAGTTTTCTTCAGATCTTTTCCTTATGGCTTCCTGAAATCCTTGTTCTTCTTGAAATATCTCCTCCCAGACTGATACATCTTCTTCTTCTTGGCTAATATACGTTGCAGTCTTCTAGACAACATTGCTTCTTCATCTTCGCTATTACTTAAGCTTTCACTTTCATCTGACGATTTTTCTGATCCGTCCTCTTTAGCCTTGAGAGCATTGGAGTGCTTCTTTCTGCTAGAAGATTCTCCTAACATTTCCATGTTAATCTCATGGGCCATAAGGGATCCAATGAGTTTCTCTAAAGACATTCTCTTCAAATCATTTGCTTCCTCTATTGCTGTCACCTTGGGAGTCCAAGAGGATGGTAGGGATCTGAGGATTTTCCTTACCATGTCTCCCATCTCATAGCTTTTTCCTAATCCAGCTAACCCGTTGGTGATGTCGGTAAATCTGCTGAACATTTGTGTAATAGATTCTCCTGACTGCATCTGAAATCTCTCGTACTGTGTTACCAGAATATCTATTCTGGTTTCTTTTACTTTGTCAATACCTTCGTATGTGATTCTTAGCTTCTCCCACATCTCCATCGCTGATTTGCAGGCTGAAACTCTATTGAATTCTTTCTTGCTAAGTGCACATCATAATATGCTCTTAGCTTTGCAGTTGAGAGATATCTTTTTTTTATCATCTTCTGTCCAGTTTTTTCTATTGTTTAGAACAACTAGATCTCCTTCTTCCACTATGGACCATATTTGAAATCGATTCCTTGTAGGAAGTATTCCATTCTTGTTTTCCAATAGGTGTAATCTTCTCCATCGAACAGCGGTGGCCTGTTGACTGACTGACCTTCGGAGTGATCTTAGGCTGCCATTTGATCTTTACTCTTCAGATCGTTAGATCTTCTTCTTTGTCGAAGAGACTAGCTCTGATACCACTTGTTGCCCAGCTAACTAGCCCAGAGGGAGGGGGGGTGAATGTGATATTAAAAATATTTAATACTTAAAACCTGTTCACAGAATAGTCACAAAAATATACTTCGCAGATTGTTAGTATTAGTGAAGGAAAAATCAAACATACAAAAGCAATCACATGACACAAAGAATTATCCTGGTTCGGATCTCCTCTCCTTAGGAGTCCTACATCCAGTCCCTGAGCAATATCTTAGGATTTCACTAACAAGGGTACAGTCCCCCTTAAGGACACTACAGCACCCGGCACCCTAGCTGGTCTTCCTTCACACGAAGGGAACAACACCCTGGAACCCACCAGGTCTTCCTTCACATGAAGGGAACAACACCCTGGATACCACCAGGTCTTCCTTCACACTGAAGGGAACAATACCCTGGATACCACCAGGTCTTCCTTCACACTGAAGGGAACAATACAAGAAGAGTGTTCAGAGATGAAGCCCCTAGATCAAGCTTATAGAACACAACTTGATCTGAAGCTAAGAACTGAGAAGAAAAAGATCTACAACAACGGACTCTTCTCAGAACTAAAGGCTCTCTCACAGATCTACACTTAGCATAGAGAGCAAGAGCTAGAACAGATGAGATTCTTTGTTTGGCTCTAGGAAAACTTGCAGAAGGTTGTATGCGTTGATCACTTGTTTTTGTAACCGTTGTACTTCTTTTGGAGCTTCATTCTTCTATATATATTGTTACGGGGGTTTCCAGGCAGGTCAGCTAACCCCGAGTATAGCCGACCACATCTGAGGAAAGTCCGACATTCAGCAGCTGTGGCTGATTGGCATGAACCTCACCTCGGATGAGAACCAGTTCGGTTCTCGGGCCTCGGATCAGCCGACCTCATAAAGAGCATTGACCGACATCCAGTCTACGGTCTCACCTAGCTATACGTCAGCAGGTCTGTACGTCTCGGGCATCCGCGGCTCGGCCCAGACGGTCCTGTCTACAGCTCGGCCCAGGCAGTCTTGCAAATCCAACAAGCGAGAACTCACCTTCTTGTACCTCGGGTCATCGAAGCTCGGGTCGCGCCGACCTGGAGCTCGGCCCTCTCATGTGCCCCATCGCAGCCCACACAGGGTCAACAGGCGAATGAGGCAATGGCCGAGAATCACGGAACCGCAAGTCATGGTCATTAAGGCCACGATCTCAGCGATCAGGCCTACAGGTGGTAACCACGATCATCGCAACTCAGCAGAAGTAACGGCACCGAATCCGGCGGGAATCTCGATAACTCCCAGCGAGATTGGCGGCTCGTCCAGCTCACACGTACGTGTCCTAACACTATATAAAGGGTAGACACTCCACAGGCCAAGGTACGCTGTTCTCCCCCATGCTACGCCATTCTGATCGGCTAGCGACTGACTTGAGCATTGGAGTGTCTCCCCGCCGAGCCCACTGGGCGGGCTTTGCAGGTCAGGTCGGGAGGTCGGGAGCAACTTCGCACATCGGCCAAGCGTGCCTCAAAAGGATTCATCGTCTTGGTCGTCTCGGCTCTGTCTGGCGAGAAGCGCCTCAACAGTCACCTCGGCTGGAGCCGAGCTATGTTACTATAGCAGTAACATTCGCGCCATCTGTGGGAACCGTTACAAAAGGTCAGTGCGGTTTCCCCTTTCTTATTCTCAACAGAACTCCTCCAAACATAGACAACGAAATAGCCCCTGGAGCATTTATCGCAATCGCCAAGGCGGCCAAGGCCTGGCACAAGCAGAAAGGAGGCCGACCAAGAGATCGTAAGCCCCTATACTTGAGGTTGGCTTGGGGGCCCGACTAAGCTCAAATATCGTGAAGCCCTTCGAGATTCATTTAAGGTCGGCCCGGGGCCGAAGAGTTCCAGAGTTCGTGGCAATCCTGCAGTTCCTATTAACAATCATCTCCGGCTTGGGAAGCCTAAGCCCTCTAAACAGGAGGCCGTGATCACACGCTTGATGTCCTCAGTCATGAGGGCGACGAGGTATGCCTGACTCCATTCCTTGAGTCTCTGCCTTCGTGCGACAATTTCTCGAAAAGAAGGTTCTGGACGAGATCGCCTCGGCTGTCCAGAAACCGAGAATCCGACATACGATAAATGAAGGCGCGGTCGCTTCGGCGCGCATATATCATAGCTCGTTCGAGGTCGCTTCGGCACTCCGAGCTCTTGAAGGCGTGGTCGCTTCGGCACACGTATACGTTGTAGCTTGTGTGAGGTCGCTTCGGCACTCCGAGCTCTTGAAGGCGTGGTCACTTCGGCACACGTATACGTTGTAGCTTGTGTGAGGTCGCTTCGGCCCTCCGAGCTCTTGAAGGCGTGGTCGCTTCGGCACATGCATACATAGCTTTTGTGCGAGGTCGCTTCGGCCCTCCGAGCTCTTGAAGGCGTGGTCGCTTCGGCACACGCATACATAGCTTTTGTGCGAGGTCGCTTCGGCCCTCCGAGCTCTTGAAGGTGTGGTCGCTTCAGCATACGTATGCATCGTAGCTCTTGTACGAGGTCGCTTCGGCCCTTCGAGCTCTTGAAGGCGTGGTTGTGACGACCCGACCTCCCGGACCCCTCGCCAGGGGACCGAAATTCACGTCGCCACCCACGGATCCGAAGATCCGGAAGGGTTAGAAGAATTAGTCTAGTGAGATATGTACTGAATTCAAACAACTATAACTATATATACAATATACAAAAGTTTGTACAACGCGTCCCAAGCAAAAGCACATGTACAAGAAGAAAGGTGCAGTCCTTAAGGGGCATACCCTGAGGACTTGCAAAACACAGTTTTCAGCTCACTTGGCTACAAGAGCTCTCACTGCTTCTGACAACACACGGTGTGACAAACGCCTCCGCAACCCGTCCGACACCGAGCTCCCGTGACGACGAGCCCCTAGCTGAAGGAAGTAGGGGGGTGAGCCTCGCGAACAAGGCCCAGTAGGGATTACCAGTCCCTCACCGGCCAGAGCAGCAGGAACTCCGAAAGCAGGAAACTACCCTAGAAAGCTGTAAAGCGAGTAACACCTACAGCAGGGTACTACTAAGTAGCGGAAGAGAACATCGCAACGCCACGACCACCAACCGAGGTCGGGCAACACACACGACTCCTGCAAAAACTAACGGAGTCGGGCACAAAATGGAAGCAGTGCTCAGCACACCTGCCGAGACCACGGAACAACCAAGTGAGAACGACGTCTCACCGCAAGCACGGCCACCTCAGACCTCTACAAGGTCGAGGGCCCACAAGCAGAACCACCCCGGACCGTGGACACGCCACCAGGTCGGGGAGCCACACACGCCAGTGCCATCACGGGCTGGCACCCAAGAACGGGACCACGGAACCGAGAGAACACCGAAGCGGGAACCACCAAAAGCACGGGTCTGCCCAAGGCCAGACCAACGACGCCCACGGAAACTAGGCACAGCCGGGCTATAACCGCCGTGCAAGCTCGGGCAACGAGGAACACTTGGAATGTCGTGAGGAAAATGCCATCACAACAACAGCAACCAAGCCACCGCCGCTAGCAGCCAAGAGGGGGCCCCCGCAGTCTGCACGCTCTGCTCGCTAGCCTAGCTCCTGCCTCCGCCCCCGCGCAAGGGCGAGACAGAGCCGCCACAGAACACACAACACACGCAACACCCGCAGCCTGGCCAAGTTGCGGCCCTCACTCCTGACACCACGTGGCTCTCGGAACCAACGCAGAGAGAGGCAGTGAGACAAGGGACTGTCTGGTCTGCGCCAGGAAAGCACTCCGAACCCCTCAGCATCCCAGACCCAGACAAGAGAGCTCTACAAACGACTCAGTGCCGCTGTCCAACCTCGTTTTCCCCTCAGCTCCAGAGTCCGCCCTATCGGCTGCCAACTCGAGCACGCTCGTAGCCTGGAGTACTCCCTCAACAGGCTCCCGAGGACGGGGGTCCCAGGAAACGGAGACAACCTCTGAACGGGACAAGCCCTCAAGTGCCAAGCACCGGGCGAACAGAGAACAGGCGGGGCAACACAACAAAACCACGCCGAACCGCTGGCTTGTAACCATGACAAGCCCAGCAGGCGAGAAGCACGCACAAACCCTCGACAGGGTTGTCGGCCAACTAACCACGCACGGACAAAGCCGGAGTCTCGGAACAATACCAGCTAGCACGGAAACCCATCGCTCTGCTAATAATCGATTGACCGCCAGTCAATCAATTATTAAACAGACGCGACCCTCCTGGCACCACTGCCAGGACACGGCCACGAAGGTGTCACCTTCGGTCACTGAACGCGGGGAGGCAGCCAACCGCGTTCCCTACCGAAAGGTCCTAAGGGTAAAGCCTGCCCTAGGGCACACACCGACACACAAACCGGCCACGGAACCACCCGAGGCAGCACAGGCACTATCGCGCCCCCACAGCCGTCGCGATGCCATCGCGACAGGGAAGGGCGCCGCGACAATAGCCTTGACGCGATGGGGCGGTGCGTCGCGACAGCCTCCCTATCGCGACGGGAAACCAGGTCACGACAGCAGCCCTTATCGCGACTGCCAGGTGCGCCGCGATAAGGTCACGCCCGACCAGGGTGACGCCTCTACTGATGTCACGACGCGTCGGGCGGTCGCGACATCAGTCGAGAGGCTGGCCGCGGGATGCTCCATCCCGGGCCACCCACAAACCACACAAACACCTACACACGGAGAGGGGAGCATGGGGAAAGCTGTAAGACTATCTACAAAACTCCGAGGGCTCCCGATCCACCCGGATGGGAGATGGCACAATAAATCCCTACCTTTCACGAAGAACGAACCCACGAGGGGCCCTTCACGTCGGTTGGCCACCTCCTCCTCGCTCCACGCACGCCCACGACGCTGCCACGAGCCCGCCGGCGCCACCACGCCCTGACTCACCGGAGGGGATCACTCCACCGCCGGAGAAGAGGGGGAAAGGGGGAAAGAGGAGAGAGAGGGGAAAGGGGTAGCCGGCCAGCACCTTAGGCCCCCGGCAACCAGAACGCGACGGCCCGCCCCGTCGCGTTACGAACCTTAACGCGACGGGTCAACGGACCGCGACCAGAACGCGCCCCCCACGGGCGCCGCGACAACACGACAAGCCGTACTGACACACCTGCCACCCTGACAGGCGTCAGACGACCGGTCAGTGCAACATGACAAAACACTGTCGCGACCTGTTGACTGGTCGCGACAAGAACGCGACGGGCAACCAGGGCGCGACAAGGACGCGACATACAGACTCTCCGCGACACAGATGACTATCGCGTCGGGCACCCCCGACGTGACACTGACGCGTCACCTAGCCCGGACGTGTCAGTGGCCAGTCATCCCAGACGCCGGAGGGAAAGTCGGGAAGCCGGCTCTTACATCCTACCCCCCTTAAAACAATTTCATCCTCGAAATTGGGACAAGCCCAGAAGGTCTCGAGGCACGAAACAAAACACGGGGAGCAACGCAAGACCAAAGTGAATAAGCCACTAAGTCTCAACACGATTTCCTCGTGGCAGCAATCGCACAGCCAAGCACGCGTGGCACGCGAAGCCGAAAAACTAACGGCTCACACAACGAGCCTCAAACACACGGAAGCACAGAATCGAAAAACCAACGGCTCACAACATGCTTTAACACACTGGAGCACCAAGCCGAGGAACCACGGCTCACTCCAGCCACACGAAGGGGTCCCAGACGGAACGACAACCCCACCGGTGCCGAGCGACGCCAAATCCGGCCTGAACAGCGGAAAATACCAGTCGAAACTACACGGTTGCAGTCACCAATAGACCTCGCTGTTGGGACCAACCCACCAGCAACTCACTATGTCGCCACCAAGACCCGACAGAGGACGCAGTTGCCAACAACATGCCAGAATCGCCCGAGAACTGACCACAAGTCTCAGGGGAACGGCCTCACGCTACTAGCAGCAGCTAGTACCGGTCACCAGCCCAACCGAGAGGCCACGCGAGAGACAGAACCAGAGCGACAACACGCTCGCGGAGGATCCGCAACACACGGAACAACGTCCACTGCCACCACTAGGTCTCACCCAGACCTTCCTCGCGGTCCAACAGGGACAGCAAACACACGAGGAGAAACCTCAACATGCGAAAACGGTATCCACTGTCACCACTAGGTCTCACCCAGACCGTCCTCGTAGTCCGACAAGGATACCAACGCATGCGGGCTCACAAAAACTGAGAGTCACACACTCCACAACGTGGCACACCGTGACGGAAGCATGGAAGAACGTATGAGGTAAGCCAAAGCCGAGCACCTAACAACGTCGACAAACCACATGGTCGAGTACTAGCAAGCCAATAGGCCTCACTGCCATCAGATGAACCGACAGGAGACTCCTCCATCGACTTCTAGACTCACCAACACCACGCACAACAGAAAACCAACGAAGGGTTGGCAGCACACCCGCCACGCGCACACAGAGCTCAGCGTGGGTACCGACGTGCCAACCACCAAAAGACGCGCAACCACACGGGAACTGAAACAACTGCAGAGGTCAAGGACAACACGTCGACCTCAGAAGGACCCAAACCGAAGTAGGGAACCACAATCAAACACACTCGCTACGCAAGCGAGGGGGAAAAATCGAGACACAGGCCACAACCAAAGCCTGGCGTACCACCGATAGGGCTACCTAGACAAGGCAAAGCAGCCACCCCACAGCGGTAACGGTACAACCACAAGGCTCAGGTTAGCACACGTGTCCTAGAGGCGGAAAACTCAACGCCTCCAACACCGAGCGAAGTCGTGAAACGACGCACAAATCTCACGATCAGGCACACGGCACAACACATGATGCTACCACAAGCACCAGGAGCCACCCAAGGTACAACACAATGCACCAAGGCTCCAGACGGCACAAAACCGAAACATTCACGCATGAGCACACGGTGCTACCGCAAGCGCCAAAAGTAAACAAGTGCAACACCGGTGCACCAGCGGCCGAAACAACACCACAGGCCAATGGAAAGGACTCTCTACAGAGGCCTGCCGAAAGCCACACACAAATGACCGCAAGCCTGAAAGGGCACAATAGGCCACGCCGACCCCAGCCCCTTTGAGGCACAAAGATACGAAGCATCGCGAAAACGCTCAAAGTGCAGCACACACATCAGCACCAACGGCCCGAGATGACGCAAGGCCCACCGAAGGGGACTCTCCACCAGAGACCCACAAGGGAAGCAACCGGAAAGCCGACAACATCAAGAGCACAACAACCACGTCGGCTCCAAAAACACACCAAAAAATGAAGCACTGACTCTGCCGCATGGGGAGCAAAAACTACAGCGACTCCCTAGCGCGCAAGATCAAGAAGCACCACCTCTATCACGACCGATAGAGGAGCCAAATGCCAAGACGACGACAAAAATAATGCACAGCGGAATATCACTCACGGGAGCAATTCAACAGGAACGAATACCACCTCGCACTAAACCAACAGGGACCCACGGCCCCAACTGTTTAGGCAGGTAGCAAAACCCATCTCGACAACGAATGGCACGAACAGGTCCACTGACCCACGGTGCCACAAGGAAATGACAGCACGAGGGGAGCAACCTGCTCAACCCAAAAACAACTCAAGGGAAGATAACTCCACCAGAAGGTCGCAATGATGCGCACCCCGGCGACACAACACCATAGTGGAGCATCAACACCTCGAGCAACCAACAAAAGCAGAGGAAGGAGACACGCACACAACGAGTCTCTTCCACGCGCGAGAGGGAAAGCCACAATGCAAGATCGACGCTTCCACAAGAAGCACAACTAGCCAAACACCTACGGCACTCACCAGACCACTATCTGCAAGAGCACGCAGGCGCAAAAAACGAAGCAGACCATTCAAGCCACGGGGACACACAAGTCCCGCCAGAGCGGCCGAGAAACTTGGAAACGACTAACGAGACAAGCTGGCCAACGCAGCAGCCAGACGCACAGCCAAGGGCACGATACCTTGACCGACAATGCCCAAGCAAACTGTAACGCAGACAGTCCAACCGGCAACAACGATAGCTCATCTCTACAAAGAGAGAGAGCAGCGATAACCGAAATAACGCGAAGCAGCTCTGGGGAGAACCTCACCAGAACGCAGCCAACCAAACGGCACACTTCGAATCACAGGGGCAACACAACGGTGGCCCGAACGAACACAGAGCACTCCTGGAAGAACCTCCGCCAGAAGCGACAAAGGGCGATACTGGGAAGAACCTTCACCATAAGCACGATCCAAACAATACGGACCATCAGAGAGAACACTACAGCCAACAGAACTGCAGAAGCAATTCAAGCCAGTCCTGGGAGAACCTCCACCAGAACCACCAAGGCACCGTTCTGGAAAACTCGCCAGAACGCGCCAGCCAAGGCAACAGCAGAAACGAGCACGAAACAGTCCTGAGAGAAACACTCACCAGGACAACAACAAATAGTTCTGGGAAACCTCCACCAGAACACAAGGCAACCAAGCGATGCACCTCAGCCTAGAGGGCAATGCAACAGCAACCAGAAACGAGCATAACACAGTTCTGGGGAAACCTCACTCCTGTCAGAACCAACAGAGAAGAACTCCGGGAGCACCTCAACAGAGCTCACAGCCAGCCAGCGCCAGGCTGACAACAACCACAGACAAGTGTCGCAGTGCCCAACTAGCGGTGCGACACGGCACACAAAGCACCTGCTTAGCTCGGCGTCCCGAGCACAACGCACAACGGCGCACAGGCACACGAGGCCAAACACACAACAATGACAACCCACACCCCAACAACAGAGGGGGAGCCAACAAGGCAGGGACACCTTCCACCGGTTCCACAGGTAACATCCCTGCACCGGTGAAGGCCACACCACACGCAGGCTCTCTTAGCCTTCACGACGCACACACGCTCAAATACGTCGAAGACGACCAGGAGCACCGCACCTGGACTTGCCTACAAGTGTCCTCCATACGAGAAGACCACTGCCAGAGAGTCCACCGCCAACTGCGCCAGTACGGCACGAACACACCGAGCGACCACGCTCGCCACGCACGCGGCAAGCAACACCTGCAACCCACCTACAGCAAGAGCACAACTCTTGCAGGGAAGCCGCACACCTGCAAAACAATTGAAAGCACACGCCTAACACTAGTCGGACGGTGTCAGTAGCGCACTAGTACCTTCCTTTGGGACAGCTATAGTTTTTAACCCTTACAAATCTTAATAGACTCCTCGCTCTGATACCAACTGTAACGACCTGACCTCCCGGACCCCCCCTAGGGGCCCGAAATTCGCATCGCCACCCACGAATCCGAAGATCCGGAAGGGTTAGAAGAATTAGTCTAGTGAGATATGTACCGAATTCAAACAACTATAACTATATATACAATATACAAACGTTTGTACAACGCGTCCCAAGCAAAAGCACAGGTACAAGAAGAAAGGTGCAGTCCTTAAGGGGCGTACCCCGAGGACTTGCAAAACACAGCTCTCAGCTCACTCGGCTATAAGAGCTCTCACTGCTTCTGACAACACACGGCGTGACGAATGCCTCCGCAACCCGTCCGACACCGAGCTCCCGCGACGACGAGCCCCTAGCTGAAGGAAGTAGGGGGGTGAGCCTCGCGAACAAGGCCCAGTAGGGATTACCAGTCCCTCACCGGCCAGAGCAGCAGGAACTCCGAAAGTAGGAAACTACCATAGAAAGCTGTAAAACGAGTAACACCTATAGCAGGGTACTACTAAGCAGCGGAAGAGAACATCGCAACGCCACGACCACCAACCGAGGTCGGGCAACACACACGACTCCGGCAGAAACCAACGGAGTCAGGCACAAAACGGAAGCAGTGCTCAGCACACCTGCCGAGACCATGGAACAACCAAGTGAGAACGACGTCTCACCGCAAGCACGACCACCTCAGACCTCTACAAGGTCGAGGGCCCACAAGCAGGACCACCCCGGACCGTGGACACGTCACCAGATCGGGGAGCCACACACGCCGGTGCCATCACGGGCTGCACCCAAGAACGGGACCATGGAACCGAGATAACACCGAAGCGGGAACCACCAGAAGCACGGTCTGTCCAAGGCCAGACAACGACGCCCACGGAAACTAGGCACAGCCGGGCTATACCGCCGTGCAAGCTCGGGCAACGAGGAACACTTGGAAACGTCGTGAGGAAAACGCCGTCACAACAACAGCAACCAAGCCACCGCCGCTAGCAGCCAAGAGGGGGACCTGCAGTCTGCACGCTCTACTCTCTAGCCTAGCTCCTGCCTCCGCCCCCGCGCAAGGGCGAGACAGAGCCGCCACAGAACACACAACACACGCAACACCGCAGCCTGGCCAAGCTGTGGCCTCACTCCTGACACCACTACGTGGCTCCGGAACCAACGCAGAGAGAGGCAGTGAGACAAGGGACTGTCTGGTCTGCTCCAGGAAAGCACTCCGAACCCCTCAGCGTCCCAGACCCAGACAAGAGAGCTCTACAAACGACTCAGCGCCGCTGTCCAACCTCGTTTTCCCCTCAGCTCCAGAGTCCGCCCTGTCGGCTGCCAACTCGAGCACGCTCGTAGCCCGGAGTACTCCCTCAACAGGCTCCCGAGGACGGGGGTCCCAGGAAACGGAGACAACCTCTGAACGGGACAACCCCTCAAGTGCCAAGCACCGGGCGAACAGAGAACAGGCAGGGCAACACAACAAAACCACGCCGAACTGCTGGCTTGTAACCATGACAAGCCCAGCAGGCGAGAAGCACGCACAAACCCTCGACAGGGTTGTCGGCCAACTAACCACGCACGGAAAAAGCCGGAGTCTCGGAACAATACCAGCTAGCACGGAAACCCGTCGCTCTGCTAATAATCGATTGACCGCCAGTCAATCAATTATTAAACAGACGCGACCCTCCTGGCACCACTGCCAGGACACGGCCACGAAGGTGTCACCTTCGGTCACTGAACGCGGGGAGGCAGCCAACCGCGTTCCCTACCGGAAAGTCCTAAGGGCAAAGCTTGCCCTGGGGCACACACCGACACACAAACCGGCCACGGAACCACCCGAGGCAGCACAGACACTGTCGCGCCCCCACAGGCCGTCGCGATGCCATCGCGATAGGGAAGGGCGCCGCGACAATAGCCTTGACGCGACGGGGCGGCGCGTCGCGACAGCCTCCCTGTCGCGACGGGAAACCAGGTCGCGACAGCAGCCCTTATCGCGACCGCCAGGTGTGCCGCGATAAGGTCGCGCCCGACCAAGGTGATGCCTCTACTGATGTCACGACGCGTCGGGCGATCGCAACATCAGTCGAGAGGCTGGCCGCGGATGCTCCATCCGGGCCACCCACAAACCACACAAACACCCACACACGGGGAGGGGAGCGTGGGGAAAGCTGTAAGACTATCTACAAAACCCCGAGGGCTCCCGATCCACCCGGATGGGAGATGGCACAAGAAATCCCTACCTTTCACGAAGAACGAACCCATGAGGGGCCCTTCACGTCGGTTGGCCACCTCCTCCTCGCTCCACTCACGCCCACGACATCGCCACGAGCCCGCCGGCGCCACCACGCCCTGACTCGCCGGAGGGGAGCACTCCACCGCCGGAGAAGAGGGGGAAAGAGGAGAGAGAAGGGAAAGGGGTAGCCGGCCAGCGCCTTAGGCCCCCGGCACCCAGAACGCGACGGCCCGCCCCGTCGCGTTACGAACCTTAACGCGACGGGTCAACAGACCGCGACCAGAACGCGCCCCCCCAGGCGCCGCAACAACACGACAAGCCGTACTGACACCCTGCCACCCTGACAGGCGTCAGACGACCGGTCAGCGCAACACGACAAACACTTTCGCGACCCGTTGAGTACTGGTCGCGACAAGAACACGACGGGCAACCAGGGCGCGACAAGGACGCGACATACAGACTCGCCGCGACACGGATGACTGTCGCGTTGGGCACCCCCGACGCGACACTGACGCATCGCCCAGCCCGGACGCGTCAGTGGCTAGTCATCCCAGACGCCGGAAGAAAAGCCGGGAAGCCGGGTCTTACAGTGGTTGCTTCGGCACACATATGCACCGTAGCTCTTGTGCGAGGTCGCTTTAGCACTCCGAGATCCTGAAGGCGTGGTCGCTTCGGCACACGTAGACGTGAACGTCGTGTTCGCTGGACGAGGTCGCTTAGGCACTCGTCAGGAACTGAAAGACGACGACCGACGTGGTTTGAAGCCGTGGTCGCTTCGGCACACGTAGACATGAACGTCGTGTTCGCTGGACGCTTAGGCACTCGTCAGGAACTGAAAGACGACGTCCGACATGGTTTGAAGGCGTGGTCACTTTGGCACACGTAGACGTGAACGTCGCTTAGGAACTCGTCAGGAACTAAAAGACGACGACTGACGTGGTTTGAAGGCGTGGTCGCTTCAGCACACGTAGACGTGAACGTCGTGTTCGCTGGACGAGGTCGCTTGGGCACTCGTCAGGAACTGAAAGACGACGTCCGACATGGTTTGAAGGCTTGGACGCTACGGCACACGTAGACGTGAACGTCGCTTAGGCACTCGTCAGGAACTGAAAGACGACGTCCGACGTGGTTTGAAGGCGTGTTCGCTTCGGCACACGTAGACGTGAACGTCGTGTTCGCTGGACGAGGTCGCTTAGGCACTCGTCAGGAACTGAAAGACTACAGAACAGATCGTTATGATCACTTAAGGAATCATTGCGAGAGCGAGTTGTTGTAATCACTTAAGAAATCGTTGTGGAACAAATCATTATGATCACTTAAGAAATCGATGTGAGACCAAATCGTTGTTCTTACTTAAGAAATCGATATGAAAATAAATTGTTATGATCACTTAAGAAATCGATGTGAGACCAAATCGTTGTTCTTACTTTAGAAATCGATATGAAAACAAATCGTTATGATCACTTAACGAATCGTTATGAAAGCAAATCGTTTCGCTCACTTACAAATCATTGTAAGAGCAAATCGCTGCGATCACTTAACAAATCGTTGTGAGAGCAAATCGTTGCAATCACTTAACGAATCGTTGTGAGAGCAAATCGTTGCGATCACTTAGCGAATCGTTATGAAAGCAAATCGTTGCAATCACTTAACAAATATAATACATAGTGAATCCTTGTAAGTATGAAATCGTTATGGAACTAAGGAAATCGTTATAACTCTATAGAAATCGTTATGACCTATAGTAGAAATCGATGTGTACTTAGACAAGTATTGATGCTTTGAACTCACATTGTTGTAGTGTGATGAATACTTACTTGATTGGCTTGTTTTTCCTTGGTTTATTTCCTGTGCTTAGACTTCATAGAAAATATGTAGTAATCTTTATCATAGTTTTGTTAATCACTAAAATAGATGTGTAATTTATTTAAATTACATGGGGATAACCTGATCATCAAGTTGAGCACTACACTCTTACACGGTTACAGTTTAAGCACTAAACTCTTACAGTTCGAGCAGTAAATTATTATAGTTGGAGCACTACAGTTTACACTGTTACAGTTTCAGCACTACACTCTTACACTGTTACAGTTCGAGCACCACATAAACTGTTACAATTGGAGCACTGAGAAATGCTATCGTGCGGCAGGGTCTTTTGAGCACTACACTCTTAGCACGTTACAGTTTGAGCACTACTGTGTTACACTTAGAGCACTACAATTTATAGTTCGAGCACTATAGTATTACAGTTCGAGCACTACACTTACGGTTCGAGCACTACACTGTTACAGTTCGAGTACTACACTGTTACAGTTCGAGCGGTCCCCACCATTAAAAACACTGCTACAGTTGGAGCGCAACACTTACGGTTCGAGCACTACACTCTTAGCACATTACAGTTTGAGCACTATAGTGTTACACTTAGAGCACTACACTGTTACAGTTTTAGCACTATAGTGTTACAGTTCGAGCACTACACCTACGGTTCGAGCACCACACTGTTACAGTTCGAGCACTACACTGTTACAGTTAGAGCACTATACTCTTACGGTCTCCGTCATTAAAAACACTGTTACAGTTGGAGCGCAACACTCTTACTGTTCGAGCACTACACTCTAACCTACACTGTTACAGTATACGTTACAACCTGTTACAGTATTTGGTTATATTGTTTATAGTATAGATAATAACATGTTATATTATGCTATTGCTAACATGTTGAGTTTGCATGATAGAGAGCACATACAAGCACACAGAAGACTGCATAAAACGAAAATATATTGCATAAACAACCGATGTTACAATAACTCTCTAAACTCCGTAACCCGACCAGTTGATGGAGGACGGAGAGGAGGAGGCGGAAGGGGCAGGGGAGGGAGGGGAGAAACAGATCTGTTCCGCCCTAGGACCGATGTTAGGGACGATGTTGGTTAGGCCCTTGTCGCCGTATAGCTGGGAGGCTTTGGCTAAAGCCATCTTCCTGCCGATGTAAAAATCGTCCCAGTAGTCGGGGCTGAAGGTCGGTGGCGGCAAAGGTGGAGCCTGTGGCACCGGTGAGGCAGGTGCCTTGCCATCTCTTTGGGGAGCACGGTTAGATGAAGACATCTGCAAATGAAGAGGAAGAAGACGAGCAAGAAAGATAGGAAGAAGAAGAGTCAGAGAAGCTTGTGAAGGATAAGTATGCGGCCCTGGGTTCCTTTTATAGTTGTGTAGAACAGTTCACGGGCGAAGGACCTGTGTAACTGATGTCAATGGTTGCTATAAGTGTGCTCGACACATTATGTAAGAGCAACTTCTCATCGATCAGAGTTCACAGGTCTTCGAAAGGATCGAAGTGTCAGCGTCGATTGGGGAAAAAAAATTCGAAATGACAGAAGGGTAAGACGGGAATGAGAAAAAGTGACAGATGCAAAAGAGACGGAAACCGTGGGTCGAGAGTCGTAAATGATGACGTTGACCGTGGGTCGAGAGTCGTAAATGATGACGTCTGAAAAATAGAGACTAAAAATTAAATTAGACGAAAAGTAGAGATTTTACGTCTACCAACATTCAGACATGGATGAAGAAAAAAGTACCACCTTTTAACAGAGATCCCCAATTAATTTTTCCTTTGTTTTTCTTTTAAGAAATATTGATGACAGCCAATTTAAAAGGCTGCGATTTGGATCACAGCGTGGGCTTGCGAGGTAGGATATCGAGCATTAACGCAAACAAGGGGTAACAATTAAAACGAAAAACGACGAGGAAACCTCAAGAATTACAATCTTTCTCTAACCCTGTGAAGGGGGCTACTGCAGGCAACTGCCTCGATTATTTCCGATGTATATTAAGAATTAAGAAAAAGTGGCTCAGATGATGGTTGTAACTATATATTTATGATGCCCAATCACTGATCCGGGAATAAGTTTTAACATCTCTAAGTTTCTCCAAATTAGCATCTCATATCTTGCCATTGATGGGATAAATACCATCTAACTTATAGAATTTTTCTCATAATATGATCGACAATTTCACTAGAATTTATAAAGAAAAAATATTGGCGACTCCTCGTATCACTGGAGTTCAATATTTGTATTTTGAAACCTAAATTACTAATAAAAATACAAGCAATAGTTTTTAATTTTGAGGATTGTATTTTAGAACTTAAATTTATATTTTAGAATAAAAATATATAATTTAGAGTTCAGTTGTCGATCGCTAATGATTGACTGCACTACAAAGAACATGACATATGTCAACGACACAAAATCGTTGACAAAACAAATATAGCCGTTAACATAAATATAAGTCAACGGCTATAAAATTGTTGACAAAATCGTTGATAAATAAGTCGTCAGATTCATACAACTATTGACATATGTTATATTTAGTTGCAATTTTATTTAGTCGCTGATATATATGACGGTTGACAAATCTTATTTCTCTTGTAATGTTGTCACCAATTTTTGCCATCAACTGCCATTTATCACCGTCGTCACTTATTATCTATCAACTCACGTAATATCTAATGTGACATCACACGGATGTCATTTTATTTTCCTGCATTTACAAGTGCCACAAATTTTAAAGTAGATATGTATATGTGAGTTACGAAATAATGTATGTATGACGTCTGTACAAGGACTTCTGTTGCATTCATGCGTTTAGTCTTTGTGAAGAAATTCACTCAAAAAATTACGGTGGATATAATCACGGTAAAAAGTACAAACAAAATTTATAGCCTAGAGACTCATAGAAATTGGAAAGTTCCGACTATATATCGCCCTGTGACACCGATCGACTACACCGAGTAATTAATTAGATCAAAATTTCCAAATGACTGTTGGTCTTGTCTTTAGGGGTGAACAACGGGTCGGTTCGGTCCGATTCACTCTTATTTTTAGGAGAATCGAATCGACCCGAATTACTACATAGAATCGATTCGATTCGATTCAAACCAAAATATAGTAAAACAAAAAAAATTTAAATGATGGTCACAAGACCTCCGCGTGGAGGAGACGCAAAGCTGCCCACCACTGCACTACAATCGTTTTTATGTATATTTGTATATTAATTATTTATATATAAATATTCAATTCAAAATATGTAAAAAAATGTTTTAAACAAGATTTGATCTCACAACCTCTACGTGGAGGTCACACCAATGTTGTCAACCACTGCGCTACAATTTTTTTTTATATAATGTATTATTAATTAATTATATATACATATTCAGTTCATTTCGATTTCCTAACTTGAAATCGAACTAAACTGTGAGATCCGTGAAATCGAACCGAATCAATTAATTCGGTTTGATTTTCGATTTGAACCATATTTTGAACACCCCTACTTATCTTATCTAAAATAGATCTTTTAACTCTCTCTCCCCTATCTTTCCCACTCTCTCAACAAGATTGTAGCGGAAGTGAAGTTGTGGCATCGATCAATTAATTAAAAAAGGGTTGAAGTTTCTATGAACATTTGCAACAACTCTTAATCACGATAATTCTATTTTTCTCGAAATGTTTTTTTTATTCTGAATTCATTTAACAAATTAAAGATGCAAAATCTCGAGTCTTCCTGTTGACCATCGTGATGGCCTAAGGATTTGGAAAATAAATGTGGCAATCCACTTTAAGGATAAGAGTCTGCGAGGAGGAACAGAAGATAAGGGGGTTGGGATTAGATTCTTAGGAAAAAATTCTGCTATCTAAATTAGTATTAGCAAAAGTAAGTGTGGAGGTGATTTTCTGCTTGGGTCGGAGTCAAGCGGGTCTATACTTGGAAGAATGGAGGAAGGACGCGGTAGCGGACGATCACCTGCAAAATCAGAAGGGATCAGGGGGGTCCGGTTGAAGAATCGGGGAGAACCCTCCGATACCTAAATTAGAGACGAATTCAAAGGCTTGGGAAGAAGAAGAAGCTTCAGTATTGCGCAAGAGAAGTGTGCCTTGGATTGCGTACCTCTACATGGAGGCTTACCGATGTCTTTTATAGGCAGAAGTGCTGAGGGAGGGGGACGGAACGTCCCTGATCGCTGCCGCAAAGGGCGCGCCCGTTAGCGTCCCCAGCGGGGGAGTTACGCGTTGAGGCGCTCTGCAGTTAATGCACCAATTGATCGTGGGGCGTGCGTGGTGTAGCCGTTATAACTGCCGTGAGGGGATGAAGGGCCGCTTGGATTCTCCTGGGACGAAGGTACCGAGCAGGTAGCCTGCTCGGTGAGCCAAACCTGCTGCTCGGTAGTCGAGCCTGCTGCTCGGCGCCTGATGCTCGAAGGCATGGCTTGCTGCCAGATGCCTGATGCAAGGAAGTGCGGTCCGTTCCGAAGGAGTTTTCGGCACAAGCCGAGCAGACCCTGCTCGGAAGGAAGGGCCTTTGGCCGAACAGGCTATGAGGTACCCGGAGGCGGCTCTTGGGTCTCGCTGGTACCCGAATGCAGGGACCGGACTCGGGACCTTGAAGCTATTTTTGAAAAGTCGTGGCGCCTTGTGAGAGGGCCACGTCTGCCTACTGAATTGGGCTGGGCCATGATGGGCCCAGCGCACGATGATGGCTAGAAACGGCCACCACACTTGCCCCCCACGCTCTCAAGTGGTTCGGGAACCGAAGCGGTTGAGAGCGGCGACCTGCCTGGACGTCATCTCCGTATTAAATACGGTATCGTCCTCGAAGATCCGAATGGCTACATGGTGGCGTGGTTTGGGGGTTTCCCTCGAACACAGAGCTTTTATGATGAGTGTGGGGGTCGTGTCGAGCCACGGACGCCGCACGCTCCATTCGAACGGTCACCAGCGATGCACCCGAGGAGCGACTTGGAGCGGGGGGAAACGCCACTTCTGGCCCGCTTCGAATTTTGCGCTCCTCCTTCCTTATAAGGGAGGAGAGGGGCGAAGGCGGGAGCCACGCCTTCGAAATCTCTCAGAGTTTTCTGATTTCAAAACCTTCGTGCCCCCCTCAAGCTCTCAGTCGTTTTCTTCCTCGTGCCTTCTTCTGTTCGTTGTTCCCTTCTGCAACTTGCGGCGATGGCAAGCAAGGGGAAGGCGGTTACGGTCGCCGGGGCGAGTGGAGTCACCGTGGCTGCGGCTCGCGGGCCACGATGTTGCCACTACAGCGGGCTCCGGGAGCGCTTTCGCATCGACGATGAATATGAGATCATCGATGAGAAGGAAGGAGAGTTGTACCTGGTGAACAAACCAGGTTGTCTTCCCCTCTCTGTGGACCATATGGAAGCGGGACTCTGGCTGCCGTTGCCGGAGGTGGCGAAGGCGTTGTTAAATCGGTGGGGAGTTTCGCCGATCCAACTGATGCCAAATACGTGGAGGTATATCTGCATCTTCGGCGTCATTTGCAGAATCAAGCAGATCCGAGGCTCGGCGGATGTGTTCCGAGCACATTTTAAGCTTTCTGCTTCGCGGTCGTCGGGGGCGGACGTCTATTACGCGAAGCACAGAGCGGACAGGATGCATATACAACTGTCCGACAAGTATTCCAACAACAAAGGTTGGATGGATAGGTTGTTCTTCGTCCGGCGCTGGGACGGCACAGAGTGGGGGTTCCCCACCGTCATCCAATCGGCGCAGAAGGACAGCTTCCCCAAACTGATTCAAGATGAGGCGAGGGCCTCAGATAGCCTGCTCTGAGAAGGCGTGAGGAATGGAGAAGGCTACTTGACAGAGTTTTCACTTGTTCAGCATTGTCTGAGCAAACCATGGAGTAAGTGCTCAAACTTTTTTTGTTGCGCGCCAGTTCAGTAACTGTGTTCTAACAACTTACCCCTTTTTGCAGCCGCTGCAGAGTTGGAAGCCGAGAGAGATCAGGAGGCGAACGAGGATTTCGCCGAACAGATCCCTGTCATGGCTCACAAGGTATATGAGGGCGACGACGTCGCCGCTGTTGTCCGGGTCCCCTCTGCTGTGAGGGTTGGTACTGCGGTAACGACCGCTTTGGTGGCGCCTTCACCTGCTAAGGGTCGCCCGGAAAGCACACGGGTCCCTGAGAAGGGGCCAAAAAAAATTCGTTTGAAGAAGAAGGCCACCATCAAGGTGGTTTCAGCAGGAGCGTGGCCTTCGTTCGAGGAGGGCGAAAGGGCGAGTCGGCCTTCCGCCGCCATGAAGAAGAGGCCGATGCTGCTCGACAAGGGCGCGGAGGCCGCAGACCAGCTCCGAGCTCGGAAGAAGAAGAAGCTGGTTCGTGCTACCTCTCAACAGAGCGAGGAGGGGACTGAAGAAGAGGTCAACGAGGCGTAGTTGCTACTGCGCAAGAAGCGCAAGGCTGCTGGGTCGGCCGAACAGGAAGCACCGCGGATGCCCCCCATGGTCCGTCCCAAGGTCGCCCAGAGGATGGCGACCGAGCTCGGGCTCGTTGTGCTAAGAGACGGGTCGGAGAGCTCTGCTGAGGAGCAGGGGGAAGTGCTCGCGCCGCCGGACCCCAACGAGGGCCGCGAAGAGGAAGTTGCTCGTACAGCGACATCGAGCACCGGAGGCGCCGAGCAGGATGCTGCTGGCGACGCTGCAGAGACTTTTGCTCAAAGGGGCGAAGGTCATGAAGAGACCCCCGTCATGGGGGAGGGGACTTCTCCACGCCTCGAGGTGCCTGAGGAGAACGTCCCCAAAGTGGTAGCTATGTCCGGGGCCGAAGAGACCACCACGGGAGGAGCCCTGGTTGAAGGCCCCCTGCCTCCCAGCGAAGTAATTGTAACAGCAAAGGCTCAAACAGTTACTTCGGTTCCTGAGGGGACCAAGGAGGTTTCTTACGCCGGAGTGGGAGAGGTTCGTGAGACGGCCCAAGTAACAGAGGGCTAGGAAATGGCTACTGAAGTTGCTGGCGGAGTAGGGCCTTCCGAAGCACCAGCAGGCGGGACCGCCGAGGAACATGCTGACTCCGAGGAGGACCGGAGCCCGCTTACCGAAGTACTGAGGGGGAGGTCATCCGAGCTCCCCTCGAAGGCAATGCTGGAAGCGGCACTCGGTCGTCTAGGAGAAAATATTTCAAGACTACTTCCTCCAAGTCCCACCGCGTCTTACCTAGAACGGGTGGCGCGCTGCCAGTCCCTCAGTCCAGCTGTGTCCCCCGAGCACTCCAGCGGAATGTATCGTCCAGAGCGCCTTAACGAGCGCGATGTTGCCGACGACGCTGATGTGGGGGCGCTGGTTGACGGAGTTATGAATTCCCTGGGTGTGCTAAAGAAGTTGGCTATGCGCGCCCAGGGTCAGAGGCAGATGTGGGAGGCGGAAACGGCCTTCTGCGACGATCTGGTCACCAAGCACTGGGCTCGCGAGGCTGAGCTGCTAAGGGAGGTGAAAAGCCTCCAAGATGCCCTCCAAGCATCCGAGCTAAACCTGACCGTCGCCCGAGCCGAAAAGGAGGCAATCGTGAAGGTGTTAGCCGAAGCCAGGGCCCAAGGAGTGGCGGAGTACAAAGAAGGTCCGGACTTCAAAAAGGACTTGGAGCAGTTCGGGGCCCGTTGTTACAAGGTGGGCCTCGAAGCTGGAAAGGAGCTCAGGGAAAAGCTTGCTTGGACAGAGCGTGCCCGAGAAGCCTTCGAGGCTGCTGTAAGGGAGTGCCGGCTTCGTACCCAAGATGTGCGTTTGGACGGAGTGCACTTTGCCCAGTTCCAGTCAGGGCGAATGCCTTCTGTAGTCGATGGCGCCGGTACCTCCAAGCAGGCCCTTTGAATATCCTTCCCTTTTTGTTTGGCAGCTCGGCCAAAGCGAGCTTTTGTACAAAATCTGAATAGATCTCCTCTTTCTTTTTCAAAAAATGGCTTCGATTTTTCTATCTCCTTACCTTGCAAGTGTTCTGTCCGAACAGGAATTCGTTGGTCGTTTAGAAGTGTTCGCAATTACCGCACAGGTTGTTATGAACTGCGGGTGTTCTAGCCTGGGGTTCTTGCGGAACATCTTCATACTAGGAGATGTCGTTACATCCTTGTGAACTAAAGATATTGAGATAAGGATGTTTTGGACTTCGTCTCTAGCCAGCCAAAAGAACTGGTAGGAGAGAAGTAGGATGCCGAACAGAAGGCTTTTATAAATAGTAAGCCTTCAAGTTGGATACATGCCAGGTTCTGGGTATGGCCCCGCCACTAAGAGTAGTTAGTTTATAAGAGCCTTTTCCAAGAATCTGGTGTAGACACACGAATTTGACTCCTCCGCGGGCAAATTTCATATTGCGTCGTAACGCCATAAATGGCCTCTTTTTGCCTCGTAAGAGTATTTTCCTATCTTTTTGGATCTCATCCACTTCCTTTTCGGGCGCTTCCCTAAGGGGGCATGGTCGCGTGAGAAGGGACTCAGCGACGGAATAGTGACTATCAAAATTTCGTCGCTAATCTGTCGCCCATCAGCGACGGATTTGCGACGACAAAATATCTGTCGCTAAACAAATCTATAGTTCACGAAGATGTGGCCGCGATTCCGTCGCTAATTCCGTCACTAAACAATTCTTTGATTAGCGTCCGTTACAGTGGTCACTTTTTTGGCAAGCACATTGAAATGCATCCGGAGATGTGGACGCGATTCAGGATCCTTGTTGCGACGGCTTCAGCGGACGCGTTTTTGAGCACATATTTTAATATAATTGCGTCCTGCCGCCCGGACGCGATTCAAAGTAAAAAAGACTACGCCTGCGAAACCGTCGCACCTAAGGGCCTACATCGTGCAATCATGAGAAAATCATGTAATCGCGTCCGTGTCAGTGGACGCGATTCAGAAGGTCAAATCTGAGTATTTATGAGCCGATTGCCTCGAAACCATGTAAGTCTGAATCGCGGCAAACGAGACAGACGCAATTTAAGTCGCAGCATCCTGCCCCGACGCGATTTAGAGACATGACGGTGCAACGATTCCCCGTGTGCATGTCCCATCAATTTGACTTCTAAATCGCGGCTTGCCGCCCAGACGCGATTCAATTCAGAATCGTGGCTTCCTGTTTGGACGCGATTCAAGAATTTGTTGCTTATAAATAGACTCCCGAGGGTATTGTTTCAGAGGGGGGCCATTCAGAGCGGCGAAGCCCTGCTGGATTCTCGCCTCAACTCCGAGCTATTCCACATCGATCCATTCTTCTTCCTTGGTGTCCGGCGCCGTCGTCTCCTTCCATTCCACGCGTGAGGCGGGGAGCGTCTTCCTCCACGTCCTCTCATCAACCGGCAACGGCGTCGACATGCCATTCATTTTGGGGAAGCACCCCCCTCCTTTTCTATTTGCATTTCCACTTCCTCCGGGCCCCACGTGGTTCTTTATATTTTCTTCTCCTCCGGGCATTACGTGCCCCTTTTACTTCTTTTTAACACACACACATGCATGCATTTTACACACACTCACATTCTTTAGGGGTTTAAAAGCCACCAACCGGTAAGTACACTTCCATGTCTTTATTTCATTTATTCTTTATTTTTAGGATTTGATACTACACGTGGCTAATCCCCTTTCTTTACTTTTCTTTGTCATTTTTTGTCAGGGGTAATCAACGAGGAAACACCCTCTACCGCGGCCGGCCGTGTTAGTAGAGGAAGAGAGGACCCACATCATCCCTAGCGCAATCTCCCCGCTAAAAAGGTACGCCCGTGATCACTCTTCCATCTGCATCCCTCGCGCGTGCATTCTCCATTCGGCACCCTCGCGTGCCTGGCGATCACGATCTTTTTATTTTTATTGTCTTTTTCGCCATCCACTCCATATCACACACACATATCCACACATCCACTATTCATCCATCGCCCATTTCTCTTTGTAGAGGACCGCGTCCCTTGAAAAAAGGACGAGATCCGTATCTACAAATTGGCAATCACGGTGGTGGGACCACTTTTTGTGCTTCCCGTTTGATTACCCCCTCCTCCGTGCCCCACGTGGCACTCTTCTTTTATATTTGTTTTACATTGTATAAGCATGATGTGTGTTTAATTTCATTTATTTTCCTTACATCTCTCCAGCCATTCCCTACTTTTTTTGTTGTCCCCGGGTTGTCGTTTGAATCGCGTCCAATATAGCGGACACGATTCTGTGCTGAGAACGCGGCCAGCTATCCGGACGCGTCTATCCTTCGTGTCACGGTGGCTCAGGCCGACGTGTCACTGTTTTCTATCGCGGCGACAGAGGCAGACGCGGTTCTGCCAGCAGACCGTCCACAGGGACCAGGCACGGCACTGACAGCCTTTTGGGGCTCTCAGTTCCGCATCCATGTGACTGGACGCGATTTGTGAGTCGCGGCCGCTGTGCCGGACGCGATTTACAGTGCTGACAGAAACGCGCCCCTTCTGCCATTTTTGCTATAAACTGCTGCATACAGGGCATTATTGCATTGGTCGGGGGACCTCCTTCCCTCGTATCCTAGGTTCCACACACCTCTCTTGGTAAGGGCAACCTCTCCTTTGGGCATTCCGTCTCATTGGACTAGGGAACCTTTATCAAGAGCCCCGTAAGACTTCATACCCCGTGGATTCCCTCACGGCGGACTGAGCTAGCGGTACCCTTTCATTGACCCGGGTTAGATATCCTATTGCGTAGTGAGAGGTGATTCTAGTTGTACCCCAAAGTATATATCTTCTATCCAACTAGGATCTCACCTGGAGTGACACAATATTTTTCAATCCATTAATTAATTGTGAAACTCCTTAAAAACAAGCGTTAATCATCATAACTTGTTTGAACCATTGTTGATTGCCTAATCTATGTTCAACATGTTTGATTGCTTACTGCTTTATTAAAAATGGACCCATATTATCATGCCGACTTTTATTATGAGGACTATGAGGATAATGTTAGATCCCCATCTTTTCAATCACATGTCCGTCCATTTCACCACCGTGAGGGACAACCTTCTACTTCATATGGCCATGTGCGCACTCCGCGCACTGACTTATCTGATGTCTCCTCACATTTACCTCTCTTGGTAAGGGCCCGCTTTCGCAGAAACTGCTCGGCCCTAGGTGGGATCACCGATTCTCTCGGTCTCACACCCTCAGTCCAATGGGCTGGCCGAGGTGATGAATCGCACAATCTTGGACGGTCTGAAGAGAAGGCTGGAGGACCACAAGGGTCGATGGGCGCGAACGAGCTCCTCCATGTCTTGTGGGCATACCGCACAACGCCGCGAGAAGCAACACAAGAATCGCCGTACGCCCTCGCTTTCGGAGTAGAAGCGTTAACCGGTGGAAATGCTCGCTCCCTCAGAAGAATCCTCGGCTTCAGTCAAGAGCTGAAACGAATCCGCTCTTCGCGCCGAGTTGGACCTGATCGAAGAAAAATGAGGAAATGCATCGGCAAGAATGGAGGCATAACGAAGGAGGGTAAAAAGGAGCTTCGACAGAAACGTCAAAGAGAGAAGCTTCAATGCTGGTAGCTTGGTCTTAAGAAAGCTATCGGTTTCAGACCCCAGGTCGGCCGTTGGGAAGCTGTCGGCCGCTTGGGAAGGACCCTACCGCGTATCAGAGAACCTCGGCCATGGCGCTTACCGGCTCGAGGACCTCGGCGGAGCTGCTCTTCCGAGGACATGGAACGCCGAGCACTTGCGAAACTATTACGCCTGACCATAGTACAAGGTCGCTTTGGCACTCTTCTGAGTAAACGAGGTCGCTTCGGCACTCTATCATTGTACGAGGTCGCTTTGGCACTCTTCTGAATAAACGAGGTTGCTTCAGCACTCTATCATTGTACGAGGTCGCTTTGGCACTCTTCTGAATAAACGAGGTCGCTTCAGCACTCTATCATGGTACGAGGTCACTTTCGCACTCTTTTGAATAAACGAGGTCATTTCGGCTCTCTACAGTTGTACGTAATCGCGTCGGCTCTCTTTCAGATAACGAGGTCGTTTCGATAAACGAAAATGATTTTTAAACCATTACGAATAAGCACCTCGGTGCAGTGTTTGACAAGAAGATAAAAGAAATGCGAACCAGCTACAACTTCTCCCGATCTCACTGCCCCTCAGCCACAACCTTTTCGGCTGCTTCGACGTAAATCTCGTCGGCTGCCTTAGACATGGCCTCGTCTACGACGACAGCATTTGCCTCCTCCTTGGCATCCTCCTTTATCGCGCGAACTCCCGAGAGGTCGAGGTCGGGGAACAGCTCGGCAACGCAAGCAAGGAAGTCATTGTAGCCCTCCTGGAATAGTCCGCTATTTCGTCGGCGAGCTCCTCGAAGGAGCGATACTCCTGTATTGCCGCATCACGCTCATCCGACACGAGCTGGGTCGTCTTCTCGCGAAACAGCCTGAACGACTCAACCTCATCGGCGAGATCTGCTTTCACAGCTTGGAGCGCCTCTTTCTCGGCCTTGAGGGCCTTGTTCGCAGATTCTAGCGATGCCCTAAGCTCGCTCTCAGTCTTCTTCGCCTCCTCAACATCTTTTTGTCGGAGGGACTTTTCCGACGCGGCGGCCGCCTCTGCCTCGGCTATGCGCTTTTTTGAGGATTCGCTCCTCACAATGGCCCGATGCACGAAGGCGTCAAAGATCGACATCTGCGCCAAAGCCGTGGCATAGAACTCGCTAACTAGCCTCCTTGGGGACTTCCCCAGAGCCTCCGCTTTCAGCTCCGCTGGGACTGATGTTTGACCCCAACTGACCGGGTCAAAGGCTATTTCGAGCCGAGCTGGCTCCTGCGGCACTTCCGACGAGGACGGCATCGAGGGTTTGTGGCACTGCGTCGGCCTCTCTTCGACAGCCAGCTGCGATGCAGCGGCCTCCGAGCTGTCCTCCTCCTTCCTCACAGCTCCAACGGGAGCCTCGGGCCCCTCCAAAGGGCGCTTCCCAGGACGTTTCTGTTCCCTCCGAGCCTGAGCGAGGTCGGCCAATGAAGGGCCCGCCCTTACCTTGCGCGTCGGGGAAGTCATCTCGGCCATCACTGTAAAAGGGCCAACCAAACTGTCAGTAAACATCGAAGAATTTTAAAGAAAATACAGAGACGAGGCGACGACGACCTTCTTAGCCTTCGGCAATCAGCTCGAGCAACTCGTCGGATGGTTCGATCAGGTCGGGTTTCTCCGCTTCCCGTAGGTATGAGAAATCCAGAAGCTCGGCTTTGCTAATAGGGGGATAAGGATCCGTCCGAGGTATCAGAGGTCTGTCCACGACATGCACTCGCCTTGCGTAATCGCGTCGACTCTGAGTGCTCTCTCCGCCTGCGCCGAATCCTCCTGCGATCACATTGATTTCTTGCCTGTTGGGCTCATTGTTGATCGGCTGCTCGGGAGTCCGCTCTCGGCATCTGGGGCGGTCTTCATTCCGGCGCACGTACCGTCCGAGGTAGCTGCGCTTAATGAGGGACTCGATTTCGTCCTTGAGCTGGCGGCATTCGGAGGTATCGTGACCGTGGTCATGGTGAAAGCGATAATACTTCTCCTGGTTGCACCGCCGGGGATCGGAGCGCATCCTCGGTGGCCACCGAACATATGGTTCATCCCTGATCTCTGCCAAGATCTGTTCGGGTGCCATCGTCAGCGGTGTGTAGTCGGTGAAGGGGTATGGTCGGCGCGGTGAGTCGCCGTTGCGCCATCCTTTCTTCCGATCACGGTCGGAACCGTTGTCGGAACCGTTGTCGGAAGGCCTCTTCTTGTCCGACGACTCTCCATGCTTCGCTCGGCTAGCAGCCAGACTCTCTTCGCACGCCGCATGGCGTTGTGCAGTGGAGAGGAGCTCGGCAAGAGTGGAAGGCTGCTGCACTCCGAGCGTCCTCTGCAGGAAACCATCTCGAGTACCTGGATTAGGGCACTGGTGGCTAACGGGACATCAAGGCGCGGGATGCGGAGCGCCTCAGTCTGGAACCTCTTGACGTAGTCCCGGAGTGCTTCTCCTTCTTTTTAGACAGCAAGAAAGGGAGGCCGCGGTGCGCGGCTACGATCTTCCGCCCAGGAAGTTGTCCCGAAAGGATTCTTCAACTGGTGGAAGGAAGAGATGGAACCTGCAGGGAGGGCTTCGAACCAAGCCCGAGCAGTTTCCTTCAAGGTAGCCGGAAAGGCCGGCATTTGGCCACATCAGATGCTCCATGGAACACCATATGCGAATCAAACCCGTGGATGTGATCCGCGGGGTCAGAGGTACCGTCGTACGGTGCGATGGTAGGCAGAGGGAGCTTGGGAGAGACTCGAGCCTCCAGGATCTCCGCAATGAATGGGGAGAGGAAGTTCAGGTCCCTTTGGCCGGAGCTTTTCTCAGCACGCTGGACCATCGGTCCACACGACGTTCCAGGTCGACGACGCGGCACAAGCGCTGGCCAACTCTGTTGCGGAGTGGGCCGAGTCCGCACGCCCAGACTGTGGGAGTGGCTCCACGACGAGCGCGGCAGGCGCGGGGGGGCCGCGCGGAACGACGGGGCGAACGGCCGCGGCGCTCCGGTGCTCGTTCATCAGACGGAGCAGGCGCAACCTCCGCGGCGAATCAGCGTGTGCTTCTAAATCGACCCTGCTGGGGCAGGAGTTGCGCTGCACGCGATCGCCAGTGAGACGACTCTGCCTGGCGCTCCTGTGGGACGGAGGCTGCCGGAATCGGCTGCCCGGCCAATGGGCTGGAGACCCAGGCAGATGCCCGTCAGTTGCTTCATCTTCCCCGGAGACGGCCATCTCCAAGGCGGTTGTAGGCACGACGGCGGCGGGCACATGGACGCCCCCGGTCGCGGCAGCAGGAGCTACAACGATATCGACGGGGGGAGCGTCATTGACGGGAGTCCGCCCGCGACTGGTGGGGGGACCTCGTCATACGGCTCCCAGTTCTGGGGTACGAGGATCGTCGTGAGCCATGGAGGTGTTCCTTCCACAGACGGCGCCAAAAGTGTTGTTCCTCCTATTGTCCTCAAGCCAATCATAACTTGTGCAATCTTGTTCTTTGATAATAATAATAAGGCTTTTATATTCATTCTGTGTAATTCGTTTAACGTTTCATTATGAAGTCCATGAATATGCGCAATGGATATTAATTATGATGAGATCATAACTATGAGATTAATATCCTTTAAACGTATATTCTTAATTGTTCCTAGTCGGAGGATATCCGAGAAGGACATCGAATATCCGGTTAGACTAGTACATGTTGCACCTGCTCATATGATGAGGGTGACTGATCTCATAGTCACTTGTGTGGAGACACTAAGGTGAATCTGTAGGTGCTCATTGGAGAATGAGTTCACTGAACTGATCCGTTATGAATCGCTGGATGGTAATGTTACCTAACTGTCAACCAGCTAGATTCATTGTCACAGTGGCGTGATTGGTCCTTAGACCTGAGACACCAAGGACACCTTGTTGGTGGACTTCTAGGTTTTGACCTTGACTTATAGATCTCTAGCCATGAGATCTTAATCAGTTAAGTGATCGGATCTAGCGGAATACCCTCGAAGGTGATTGTGTGGTCAATATGGGATCGCTCGCTCTCGGTAGTAGGAGAGTGAATGCTCTAGGAAGGATGCCTGATAGTTCCTGGCCAGGGCAAGACTACTTATCAGAAAAGGAGTTTTCTGATATAGTTATGCGGCATCTAAACCAAGTGAGTACACACATTAGGGTTTGACAGTTGACCATACTCTAAGTGCACTCGGGAGCATTGTACAAGCGAAGGATTATAGTCACGTGGTAACTGATGACATAAAGGTTCCTTGATTGGGTTGCTGAACCCCAATGCTTTCCAGGATCAAGTGGTGTTGCTTGGCACCCAACTTGATTGGAAGCCCGGTAAATTATCGTGAGACGATAATTAATTGTGTGATTAATTAATATGAGATGTTAATTAATTACCATAAGTCAATAAAGAGTTATTGAGCTTAATGGGCTGAAAACTGGACTAGCAGTTGGGCCTAGAGGGTCACACGCATAAGAGTTCCGAGCAGACTGGGCAAGGTGTTCTTTATAGACAATGACTGGGTTTTTGTGAAAAACCGCGGTGTCTATAAATATACGCTGAGAGTTAAACCCTGGGCCAAGCTCCAGGCTTAACCCTGGCCGCCCCCTCCTCTCTCTCTCGTAGGCGCCCCCCATCCTCTCTCTCCTCTCTCCTGCACATGGTGGAGCTGAGATCCGGGAGTCGCGTGGAGAACGAGGAGATCCCGTCTGCGTCCGGAGCTCGCGTGGATACGTCTAGAGGCCGGACACTTGAACGGCTTGAAGCACCGGCGCCTCCTGCGCCACCTCCTCCCCGGATTCGGGAGTTACGCAACCCCGCAAAGGTAAAGATGAGATCTGCCTGTGCGTGGTTTACCGGTTTTAAGTTCGATTCCGACGGCCGGCAACGATATCTACCTGAGGGATTCGCGTTTCCGCTGCGCTCTGTACGAAACCCAACAGGCTTACCGGTGCCTTTTATAGGCAGAAGTGCTGAGGGAGGGGACGAAACGTCCCTGATCGCTGCCGCAAAGGGCGCGCCCGTTAGCGTCCCCAGGGGGGAGTTACGCGTTGAGGAGCTTTGCAGTTAATGTGCCAATTGATCGTGGGGCGTGCGTGGTGTAGTCGTTATAACTGCCGTGAGGGGATGAAGAGCCGCTTGGATTCTCCTGGGAGGAAGGTACCGAGCAGGTAGACAGCTCGGTGAGCTAGACCTGATGCTCGGTAGTCGAGCCTGCTGCTCGGCGCCTGATGCTCGAAGGCATGGCTTGCTGCCAGATGCCTGATGCAAGGAAGTGCGGTCCGTTCCGAAGGGGTTTTCGGCACAAGCCGAGCAGACCCTGCTCGGAAGGAAGGGCCTTTGGCCGAACATGCTATGAGGTACCCGGAGGCGGCTCTTGGGTTCCGTTGGTACCCGAATGCAGGGACCGGACTCAGTACCTTGAAGCTGTTTTTGAAAAGTCGTGGCACCTTGTGAGAGGGCCACGTCTGCCTGCTGAATTGGGCTGGGCCATGATGGGCCCAACGCACGATGGTGGCTAGAAATGGCCACAACAGTAAGAGTACGAGAGTGAGTCCCACACATTAGAATGTAGAGTTATGTGTTATCTTTTGTAGGAGTTTCTTTTGGGATTTAAAGGTGGGCAAGTCTCCCAAATAGTTTCATGCTACGTGGTTGCAGGTAAAGACAAGTTGTGATGTATCTGCACGGTAATGACTATCATGGGTTTCAATGCTTGCAAAGATCATGGGGGTGATCATGGAAGATCCATCATTATCCTCTTTAAAGTTCTAATCATCTTGGACAATTGTCAAGGCTCTGCTGAGTTAAGATCTATTTGTCGATTTAAGATTAATTTATTTGTTGATCAGGTTGTAAGCCCAAAAGGAGGGAGAGGTGAATGAGTTGTTTCAAAATATATATACAATTTTTTTTGTTAAAAAATAACTTCAACCAGAAACACTAAACGTAGTTGTTAGAGTTAGTGAGCAATGGAAATAAGATAAAAACAATCACACAAAATGCACACGGATTTTTATTCTGATTTGGATCTCCTATCACTAGGAGTCCTACGTCCAGTCTCCAAGAAATTACTTGAGATTCCATTAACTAAGGGTACAATCCCCCTCAAGGACACTAACACATCTAGCACTCGCTGGCCTTCTCTTCAACCTACGAAGAGGCAATACAACCACATGTAACAACAAGTCTTCCCTTCAACAAAGGGAACAAAACCTCCTACCCACACTAGGTCTTCTCTTCTCACAGGAAGAAGAACACTCTTAAAGAAGAGTTGAAGGGATGACCCTTAAACCAAATTTATACAACAATGCAGTGCTTGATTTGAGGCACGATCTGAGAGAGAGAAGAATAGGCTAAGATGCTACTCTCTCAGAGACAACAAGCTCTCAAAAGAAAAGAAAAGATACTTTGGGAGAGCTCAGAGCAGATGGACTTGAAGTGAGGGCACACTGCTCTTCTAGAGGTTGTAAAGGCTTTCTTTCTTGGTTCGCTTCGATATGTTGCACCTTTCATAACCATTGTTTTCTTCTTTATAAACATTTCAGCTATCTTCAGATGTGTCCGTTGAAGTGTTCGTTGTCTCTTATTCCTTAGTGCTTGTTTCCATACAGTCGCAACAAGTCTTACATTGTAGAGACATGTGACTACTGGAAACCTGTAAACATTTAATGCTAGGAGAGATATCTTCAGTCAACGAAGAAATGTGTTATGCAAAAATAGATATGTCCATTCTGTCACCATATAAATCATAAGAAGACTCGTTATAAGAATGACAAACCGTAAAACGCTTTTTGTAAGGGAGATGTATCCCGTGACTAAGTAAGCCACAGATGGATATGTTCTTTTCTATTCATACGTAAAGTATTAGAAGACTTATCATGAAGATAGTAGTTAGTCTAAAAGTCATACTATAAGAAGATATACCAAAGATGATATACTCATACTGTCATCATTTAAAGCTACATAGGATATATAATGAAAATAGAAAACTTTAGACGATGATGTGCATGGGAACTATATCCGTTGACAGACCATACATATGAAGATAACCTTGAGAAGTTTTATCGTAAGAAGGATATGTAATAGATTGTGGAAAAATTGAAATGCGCATCTTTTAAAAATATTTTGAAAAATATTACGCGCCAAGATTTGATCATAACACAAATATAATTAAATTTCAATCATAATTAGTATGATTACTGTAAAGATACTTGTTTTGATAAATATGATCAATGTATTTACAATAATTTATCTAAAATGGAAATACATGCGAATCGGTGTTTAAGTCACAGTCAATGTTCAAGGAGTAATCAATGTTAAAACTTATTAGCGATCGATGTGAGACTTTGACTTTAGAGAAGTCGCAGTGAGACTTCGACTGATGACCTTTGTTCATCAATCAACAGTTAACTTTGACTGTCCAGGAGTCAGAGTCAACATGATATAATATGTATATGTTGTGTACTTAGAAAATATTTGAGCAAGCAAAAGAACATATGTGCCATCCAAACATAGTGTTTATAAAATATATTCTTCTGTGATATTATTATAGTGCATTTGAAGATTATTTATGCATATGGTTATGCACTCATTAATTAAGCAAACATCTGTAAAAATAGTTGCACAACAATCGATACCAACTTGATCGTCAATTAGAAGGAGTAAATGTCAATCGATATGAAACTGAGCAACAATCGATTGGTCAAGAATATAACGTAAATGGTCAAAGTGAAGCTTCGGATGGCCAAAATATAACACAATCGGTCGAAGTGAAGCTTCGGATGGCCAAAATATAACACAATCGGTCGAAGTGAAGCTTCAGATATGACGAATTGTAACTTCGGATATGACGAAGTTAACTTCGGATATGATGAAGTGAACTTCGTATATGAAAGTGAACTTCGTATAAAATAGATCATAATGCTGTCGGTCGAAGTGAAACTTCGGATATGACGAAGTGTAACTTCATATATAACGAAGTGGAACTACGTACATATAAAACAATTCATAACGCTGTCGGTCGAAGTGAAACTTCGGATATGACGAAGCGTAACTTCATATATAACGAAGTGGAACTTCGTATAAAACAATTCATAATGCTGTCGGTTGAAGTAAAACTTCAGATATGACGAAGTTGAGCTTTGACTGATCACGACCAAAACATGCATGACGAAGTCTACTTTGGATATGACGAAGCTAGCTTCGTATATGATGAAGTAGAGCTTCGACCGAACATGATAAAAATATGCATGACGAAGTGAAGCTTCGAATAAAATATGTTATTTCTTATGCATAAATAATCTTGAAAAATGGTAATAAATATATTCATATTATTTATGATAATCATGAGATTTTGTTATCACCAAAATAAAAGGACAAAATATAGGAGTGATTCAACAATCTCTCATTTTTTGGTGATGACAAAACCCATGTGAATTTTCAACAAAGATTCAATACAATTAATAAACAAAAATTCATAACATAACACACTCTTCCCCTTTTTGTCAATAACAAAAAATGAAAGATCTTACCCTTTGCATTTTCCTTTAAGGAATATTCTTACCATTTTGAAGGAGAGGGGTTCAGTAATATTTGAATGAAATATCTTCTCCCTCTTTTACTTGCTTCCCCTGAATGTGAGGCTCCCCCTTAGTTGATGCTCTTGCAAATCTTCATAAATTCTGTTGTCTTTAGACCAATTTGTCATCATCTATCGACATTTTCTTGTTGATTTCTTGACATATTCATTTGTTATTATGTTGGGAGGTCTTCAAGAGTATTCCCTGCATTGATCCTATAAAGAGATAGAAATTCTTGCAAGGATATTAGTAGCATTGTCGTTAAAAAAAATAATTATAATTTTACATAGAAATTAAAAGTTAAGGATGAATACTTCCTCTTTAGATTGGAATGAAGTGAAGAGTTGGTAGTCACTAATCAGATCCTTAACCATATCTATTTGAATATTTTTTTTTTGTTTTGTTCATCAAAAGTAGATTGACATTCTCTTCATCTTCTTATGTGCTTAAGCTGTTTAAGGAGTTATCCTATATAGTTGTGAAGGACTTCCTTTTATATTTTGCATGCTTCTCTTCTTTTCTGATCTTTCAGATCTTCTAAGCTTTGGACAATCTAGCCTTAGATGTCCAAGCTACTTGCATTCATAGCATGTAGGTTCCTTCTCCTTTTTCTTTTTCCTCTTGACTAAGATCTTTCGAATATCACTGCTCTCACTAGTAGTGGCTTCGTCTGAAGTGCTTTCTTTTGCCTTGAATATATTGTTTACTCTTCTTCTGAATACACTTTCTTCTAATCTCTCCATGTTGATCTCATGAGCCATGAGAGATCCAATGAGTTTTTCCAATGTCATTTTGGAGAGGTCATTAGCTTCTTCTATAGCAGTGACCTTTAGAGTCCACTGCTTTGTGAGAGATCTTATGATCTTCCTGACCATATCTCTATGACTATACTTATTTCTCTAACCTACAAATCTATTTACAATTTCAGTAAACTCGTTGTACATCTGATATATGGACTCACATTGTTCAATTTGGAACTTCTTATATTTTGTCACAAAGATATCAATTCTAGTTTCTTTTATGTTGTCAGTCCCTTCATATGTGAGTCTTAGCATTCCCACATATCCTTCGTTGTTTTACACACAAAAATTCTATTGAACTCTTGCTTGGTCAGCACGCAACACATGAAGCTCTTGGCCTTGCTGTTCAGAGATATCTTCTTTTTCTCTTTAGTTGTTCATTCTTTTTTTGGCTTTGAGATTTAGAGATCACCATCTTATATGATGCTCCAGATTTGATAATCGTAGTCTTGTAGGAAGAACTCTATCATAGTCTTTCAGTATTGAAAATCTTCTCCATCAAATAGTGGAGGCCGGGAGATAGATTGGCCTTCTGCAAATCCTTAAGCTACCATTTGATCTTTGCTCTAAGATCGTTAGATCTTCTTAATTTTCAGAGACCAAGGCTTTGATACCACTATTTAGTATATAGGATCTAGGCATTGCCGTTACGCCAAAACTCGAGTTGTTGTGTAAGGAAACTATCCTTTCTTATAAACCACAGGGTACTGTCCCCATGCAGGACAACTCAACAACACCCGCAAGCAAGTCCACACCAAGATCTAGGCACGACTTGGCCAACCCAGCCTCTGCCGCACCCTCGTTCCCAGGTCACCCCAGGGTGAGAGGCTGGCATGCGCACCTGTTTCACAGTATGCCGCCCAACAATCTCCCCTCCAGCAGCACCCTTGGGAATCGAACCTCCGACCTGCTCTGATACCAGGTATATAGAATCTAGGCATTGCCGTTACGCCAAAACTCGAGTTGTTGTGTAAGGATACCATCCTTCCATATTAACCACAAGGTACTGTCCCCCTGTAGGACAGCTCAGCAACACCCGCATGCAGGTCCACACCCGGACCTAGACACGACTTGGCCAACCCGGCCTCCACCGCACCCTCGTTCCCAGGTCGCCCCAGGGTGAGACACTGGCGTGCGCACCTACCTCGCAGCATGCCGCCCAACACTATCGTATTAATAGATGAAGTGTAGCCTAAACTAATTTTCTATTTTAGCACACGCCAAGATGTTATCTTGAGAGCCTCTTGCCGTTGCCTCTTACTATTCTCTAAGCTTCAATGTCAAAATAAGGGGCCCTCTCTGTACGTGGTAGATAAGATGCTCTTTGGCACTTGACGGTGGGCCCTATTTAGAAGTTAGACTTTCACTTTACGAGGTTGATTCTTTTTTTTTTCCCGGTTCAGCTCAATGGACAAATTACAGGCTTTAAACACAAAGAATTTACTTCGCCCCAGGTTCGAAACCCGGCTAAATCCCTAAAAACCTATTCCTTTTCCTTCTGCGGCAGTGCCGCTCCCAACCTTTTTTTAAATCCTGAAAAATCTCAAACGCCAAAGGCGTGCCTCGAACCCAAGCCGCCCCCGCCTGGGACGGGGTGGGTGTCCATCCTGCCAGAGGCGGGGGACGATCCTTTTGCTAGATGCTCAACTCATGTTTGGTATCAAAATAGATCAAAAATAAAATGATAATATACTCAAAATTTTATAAAAAAATTAAATTTATTTTTAATCCATCTCAAAATCCCCGCCCCCACCAATGAATTAGGCGGGATGACGTAGATTGTCCCTCTCCAGGGAAAAAAAAAAAAAAAAAAACTCCATGATCTCCTGATCCACCCGCAAAAACGTGTAATTGTTGCAAACCAAAGACCGCGACCCAGCTTAGTCCACATCAAACCCATCACTTCTCAACTCCTCTCGTTGCATGCTACAACAGACCCTTCTACTCTTCTCTCTCTTCTCTTCCGACCCCACCTTCTCGCGCAGGAGAGGCTAGCCTTTCCTCCTCTTCATTCTTCCGTGACTCCTCCATAAAAGCTTGCGTGCACGCTACGGTCTGCGTTGCTATCAAACCACGTCCGTCCCCCACACGATCCATATCACAATATATGGGCTCTTCCCTACCTTATTCGCTTGACTTCAACACCTAACTACTCCTCTCGCGGAGAAACAGGGTCGAACTGGTCATCTGGGACATTGACGTCAACTCTTTGGAGCCATGCTGATGCCCCCATTTGTAGTAGTCCGTGAGACAGTTGAGTAGGTTCGAGAAGGTGAACCAATGAAAGCATAAGATCTTTCATATATTTCCAAGGGTAAATGTGAGTCAGATAAGCTTTTTATAGTTATTATTTTTATGTGACAGTAAAAGACATAGTTAAAATGGTAGATAGTAAAAAAAGATAAATTAATGAATAGTCTCTGTATAACAGAAAATAATATTTATTATAATAAATTATAATTCTATTACAAATAAAAAAATAAATTAAATATTGGATAAAAATTTCTAACTAATTTATCTTAATAAAAATTTGATTTAATTGACCACGATAAGCAGGTGACCGCCCATGGACAATTTTCCCATTATATCCCTCATCTCGACATCCATTGACTCGCTGCCAAGTGGCATCGCCAGCAAAACCCTCCCTCCGCGGGTACTGTCCATGTACGACGAACCACTTAACAACGGGTCCACGTCACCAGGGCGACATCGGCGGGGAAATAATTTCCCATTCTCCGCGTGCCGGCGAGCTTTTTTGGCAACTTCCGGTCCGGTACTCTCTCGGCTACGGCCGGGGGGGGGGGGGGGAGGAAACGATGGGGGTCAACAAGTCTGACGTCACCCGTAGCTGAAACTTTTCCATCTCAGCAACCACACAGTAGTTGGGCGAACTCGGGCCCACCCACTACGCCATTGACGACCCCCCCCCCCTCTCAACCCCACCTCCGCTGCTCCTCGTCAGTGCCCCATAAAGGCTTCATAAAGGCGCCGCGGGGAGGTGAAGTAAGAGTCCAACCTTCCTCTTTCCTCCCCTCTCCAGCTGCTGCTCTCGCCTGTGCGTACGCTGCGGAGGACCAAATCTAGGGTTAGGTCCGGCTGGAATCCGCGGAGCAGTAGGGTTTCTAGCTGGAAAGCGCTTTTGGAGCTATTCCCGGAGCTTGATCTCCCGCGGAGATTGGGGCGTGGAGTGGGGATCGCTCTGGGGCAGCGTGGTGGTCGCTCTCGCGGCTCTTGTGAGATTGGACGGAGGAAGGGGAGAGGGTTTGGAGTGGGTATCGGTTTTGGTGATCAAGGATTCAAGGGGGTTGAGCTAGACGGAGCGGGGAGTTTGTGGGGGTGTGAGTCGGTTGGTTCGGCTGGTTTGGGGGCTTCTGTGACTTGTGAAGCGATTTTGGTGTTTCTCTGTGGAGATCTGTGTACGGCAGCGCTACTTTTGATCTGTCTTCACTGGGGATGGATTGGCGATCGAGAAATCTGCGGCGGAGGCTGTGAGGCTTCTGGATTTTGCGTCTGAACTCCGGTTTGGAACTTCATCTGGGAAGCCTGAAGGCCCTGGGTGGTCCGGCTCAGCAAGCCGCGAGTTTAGATGGGATTCCCTTGGGTGTTTAGAACTGTACGATTCAATTTTGAGAACGCTGGAATCCGATACCTTTGACGACCGGGTTGGCATTGTAATTGCGTGAAAGGAGAGACTAGAGCTTGAAAAATGACTTCGAACAACTCGCCGTTGAAAGCCGCTGAGGCCGCTATCAGTTCGATCGGTCTAGGTTATGACATTTCTGCTGATCTCCGGCTCAAGGCCTGCAAGAAGGAGCCACGCCTCATCGATTTTGATCATGACGAGGGCCGTGAAATAATTCTCTCTGGGGGTATATCGATCCCAAATGTATCAAAATCGATCAAGTGTGATAAAGGTGAACGGATGAGATTTAGGTCCGATGTTCTGTCTTTTCAGCAGGTTCGGTTCTTTCATCATCGCAACAAGAATGTAATTGTTTTCTCGGAATGGCATTGCAAAGAGGATGATGTTGCTCAAGATAACTAGTCGTCTAAAAATTTCTTGTCGAATGGAGTATTATACTGCAATGTAATTTAGTGGACTTGTGTCGTTGTGTTATCCTGCCTGGCCTGGGTATTTCTCATCATGTTTGGTGTGAACTTAGCGGTAGCATAGTATTTATGGAACTCCACTTAGCGGTAGCATAGTATTTATGGAACTCCCTTGAACATTTTAATTTGTCATATTTAACACGGTGAAAACTGAAAATCATAGTTATTGTGTTGATATAAAATGTGTATATATCTACATATTGTATCGCTTGCTTATAAAAATTATTCTGCTAGTATATGTTCATTGGTAATAACTATGCATCCTTCATAGATCAAATTCCACTTTGTTTCTTAGTTCCTTTCTTGTTGAATGGTTGATTTACTGTTCTTGTCATTGAACAAGGCAAGCACAGTACAGTCTATGTTCCCTTTTGTTTGGTCCATAACATCATATGCTTCCCTTGCGCATGGAAGAGATTAAACATGACTTGAACACGAGTACTTTGGTTTCTTTTCATGCATATTCCAATTTATGCACACTAATCATGGTTATATGATTTTGTTTGAAAAAAATATCATGGTTATATTAGTCAGTTTCTAATAAATATAGTTTCTGATGAGCAAATTAAGCAGAACATTTGGTGTTATGTGTGTACATGTATCTACATATGCATGCATATGCTTATTTACATGCATGTACATTTACACGTGCATCTATATAACTATGTTACATAAATTTGTTATTCATTATTCCAATGGGAGTTAATTATGATGTCAATTTGGATAAGTAAACTGATGAACTCCACATTCAAAACAGAAAAATAAAAATAAGATAGAAAGTAAAGTGATTCATTCCATGATTCTGGCTTTTGAAGTTTCATTATCTGCTAGGGCCAATTTCTTATGCCCGATTAGGTCATCATTCATCAATGAATGATGGTTTTAGCCATGTATGTCCATTTATGAGTTAGGAGTTGAAATGTATCATTCCAATCTAAAGGAAACTACTATTTTTTTTTTCAGATGTCAGAGCAATTCAATCAGGAGCTCTCTTTATCCGGAAAAATACCTTCAGGCCTATTCAATCATATGTTTGAATTCTCTGGGTGTTGGCAAAAAGATGCAGCAGGCACTAAAGCTCTTGCTTGTGATGGATGGTTCATTACCCTGTACACTGTTGCATTAGCAAAATCCCAGATTGCCCTTTGTGAGCATGTGAAACAAGCTGTTCCATCATCATGGGATTCAGTTGCATTGGCAAGGTGAAACTTGTTTCTCTTCTTTTTAGATAGAGCAATAAAAACAATATATCTAACACTGAGGCCTACTGTATCTGTGTCTCTTTCTGTCTTTATGAGTAAATTATAGTCTAACGACTTACATACAGGAAATTCAGTAACACCAGTATTATACATTTCCCCACCAAATAAAGAAAGTTATGTTTCGTTATGTTCCTTTGTGCTTCATTATGTTGTCTAAAGATGAGTATGTATAGAAAGAGAACTGTTGTTTATTCATTATGTTGAAAAGTTCCTTACTTTTGCATTCCATGCACCTAGAGTGCTTATGGGGAGAACAATGACCAGTTGAATTGCAATAAAAAAAACTTCTGCATCAAGGGTAAATAATCGATGGAAAATGGACTGTGCCACTGGTGTTGTAATGTGTTTTAATAAAGAGTTTGTAATTATGTAAGAGCAGAACAGTGAGTATAAGGGCCTTCCATGTTTCCTGGAGTTTTACAAGTAGTGCTGTAGGGAGGGAATTGAAATGAAAAAGAGGGCAGAAGAAGATGATGACTTACCTGACTGCTCATGTTGCCACCGCCGCCACTGCAGCCCTCATCATCAGCATCATCTCTGCTCCACCAGCAAAAAAGAAGCACAGGAGAAGGCTTTGAGATGTGAAAATTAAGGTGTAAAATCGCACAGAAATCCCTGGTCTACTTAGAACAGCATATTAAAAAAATAGACCCTCTGTGGTCTGGTCGTTACTGGACTGGAACTCCAGCCTATGTGGCTGGGCTTTCTGGCCACTGATCCAAACCAAGACCTCAATCCACCTCAACTTGGTTTTTCTGGAAAATGAACAAAACACCATATTTGATGTCTTGCTGCTGCTGGTGAATAAGCCTCACTGTTTTTAGCAATTGCTTATGTAGAAACTTACCTGTTTTATATTTAGTGTTCGAAAACTGTACCATATATATTCGGCCTTTCTACTTGATATCTACAACACAGATGCCTTATGTGCTAAAGTGAAGTGTAATACTGAGTTTGGATGGTTATCCAAGGTACCTTGGTCATGTAATTGCTGTTTGGTTTATTTAAGAGTGTCCTGCCCTTTTGGTAGGGAACCGAAAGTAAAAAGGGAAAATGAAGTGCAATAGAGATCCTAGGAAAGGTGAAAAAGGAAAAGAAAGGAGGCATAACAAGGAGAACCTAAAAAAGTTATCTGTTGCCACTGTACAGTAGGAGTGTGTTCCCCCTGAAAGAAGCTGATGAAATGTACCTCCACACCTAACTGGCACCCACATACATGTTCTTCCCATGCCCCCTCCCCCAACTCACTTTTACTCATTTTGGGTGCAGATAGTCATGATAGTTACAACCTTTGATGTACCCTCTCAATTCTTGCTAATGTTACAGGATAAAGGAAAACATATGCACACTTGCATACTTCTTCTGATGCTTATGGAATTCTCCTTACTATTCATTTGGAGGATGGATTTTTTTCAAAGCAAGTTTCCTGGTCTACATTTATTGCCAAGTTGGACACTTACATTTGTATTTGAAGAATTTCAACCTGCACTTACTAACTGACTGCCGGTTCTCGTACTGAATAATACTAGGCTAAGCTATGACTAACTGACTGATTGCTGGAGATGCAATTAAGCACGAATACTTGACTGTATCTATCTCAAATTTTATTGAGGCAGCTCAACTCCTTGACATTGTCCTTGTCATTATCAGGTTCATTGATCGATTTGGCACTCATATAGTTGTTGGTGTGAAGATGGGAGGGAAGGATGTAATCTATTTGAAGCAGCAACATTCATCAAATCTTCAATCTGCTGAAGTCCAGAAAAGGTTAAAAGATATTGCAGACGGGAAGTTTCTTGATCTGAATGCTCAGTATGGCATGGATTCTGAAGAATATGCAAAGGTCTAGCCTCTCTCTCTTTTGGGTACATGCACACATACACACATGCTCATCTGCAACACTTATTTTCATCATGTTGTCACTTCCTGAAACATGCTTCGCCAAGAGGGCCGGAGCCTGTAAAAGTAAACGCATTACAATGTCGTGCCAGATTAAAGCCTAAATTCTTTCTTGAAATGTTAACAATCTGGCAATGAAAATTATGTCTTGAATCGTTTTCCTCTGGAAGATGTTTGATCAGATCTTAATGTACTCATAGCTTTTAGTAATTTATTTCCTTGCACATCCATATGTATAATCTTATGAAATGCACATGCATGGGAGTCATATCTGTATCTCCATGTGAGTGAACTTGACATGCAAATTGTGCTTATGGAGTACTCTCAATACCATGTATTTCCTTGCTACAACCATTGATACCATTGTACGAAACATGCAATTCTAGTTTTCCAAATCTTGCACCTTTGGTGCTACTTGTTCATTATTTTCATCCATCTTCCATTTTAGTCCTTGGAATTTACCCCGGAAGAAAAATATTAATAGGATTCAGTCTCTATTTATGCTAATAACAAAACAATATTACAAGATTAGATAGTGGATGAGGTGTTTACGGTTTATATAAAGCATGGGTAATCATGAGGTTTATGATTGAGACATTTACCGAATTACCATGCTGTACATAAACCACATTAAGAAATCGAATCAATTGAATCCTATATATCCCTTCCTGGCATCCATTTCTTTTGCAGATTGTTCTTGTCCATGAATTAATTTTTGTATCTGAGGATAGGGTAATATTTTTTTACGGTTTTTTTTTTTAAAGTGGATGTTGAAGTCCCAACTGCTTGGGTTTTGGGACACACCCTATTTCATCGTTCGACTTTATCATTTCTCATATCTGTGTTTATATGCCATGTCATTTTTTTTAACTTGCATTGCCTCCATCCAAATTGTTGGACATCTTTTGACATTTTGTGCCAAAAAAAATATTATAGGACAGAATCTTGCAAAATAATGTGGTTCAGTTTTCCATATCTCTGATCTGTCTCAGAGCAACTGCCAATTTAGTTATATAATTACTCTTACCTGTTGTTCGAGTGAAATTTTGAGGCTCTAATAAAGTGAGCTCTATCTTTGCTGAATTCCTTCTTGGTTTATTATGAACAACTTCACAAAAAACATAACATTTTCTAGCAAACATATGTTTCTTGTGTGTACTACCCAAGATGATGCCTTCTAGTTTCCATAGAAAAATTAATCGGATCGGCCCAAGGATTGCCCTGGGTTGATCCCGATCTGATCCTGATTGGATTGGCCAATCCGGCTGATCTGTCGGAAGTTTGATTAAAAAATATGTTTTTGAAAAAAACAGAAAAACCATAAAAATCAGAAAAAAATCAGAAAAAATCAGGAAAGTAAGAGGCATTGAAAGAAAGGAGGAGAGAAAAAAATCCTCTCCCTCTTTTAAAGAGTTCGGTGAACCTCCCAATGCGCATGATCGCCCTCTCCTTCTCACTGTTTCCCTTTTCTACAAATGAAAAAAAGAGAAAGAATAAAAAAAACCCTCCCTTTCCCAATTCACACCCCCTTCCTTGCCCATTGTGCCCCTCTATCTTTTTGCCCATGTAGAAACACCCCCCACCCCCACCCCGCTTTCATGTTTTCCATGCATTAAGGGGGTGAGTTAATTGTTTTGAAAGGACAATAAAAAAATCCCCCTCTTTCTCTATGTGTCCCTCTCTCTCTCCCCCCTTCTCTTTACCTCATGCTCTCTCCTCCTCCCCACCCCCAATTTTCCTTTTCTCCCACATTTAATGCATGGGGAAGAGGAAAAGTGGGTAGAGTTAATGCTTGTGGAAGAGGAAAAGGGAGGGAGAAAAGGGTTTTGCATGGGGTGAAGAAAAAGGCAGAGAAGGGGGGACGCATTTGGGAAAGAAAAGTGATTTTTTTTTTCAAAAAATTCTAAAAAAAAATCAAACTTGCCCGCTCTAGATCGGCCTGGGATTGGCCAATCCGGGCCGAGTTGGACTGATTCCGGCCAATTCGGCTGGAATTTTCACGATCCAGGGGCTATCCCATTGAATCGGTTTGCCCAAGACTGTTCTGATATAGAGTTGGCCGATCCCAATCCGGATTGGCTGATTCCACAGTCCATTTTAGATTTATGTTTGCCTAATCTTCATATGCATCATCATCTTCATTATCGTTCTTAAATTAGTTTTTGGCCTTCCTGCCAAATGAAAAAAAGGGCTACTCTGAAGCACTTTTCTGCAGTCTAAACACAGTTCCCCAATTTATTTAAGTTCAGGTAGATATCCGAGTGCAAAGGCTAAGGTTTGCAGAGTCCAGCCCTTCATCTTCTTACTTGAGCAAGGAGGTACAAGTGCCTTCTTTTTACTGTTCTTCAGTCACCAGAGAATTGGTTGAAAGTTACTATGAAATTCATGTGCTTTTCTTTTGATTACTCTAGGACATCAATGTCATTTTGAAAAGAAAAGGAGGAAGCCGTGACAAGGACCTACCACATAATGAGTGGCTGAACACAGTTCAATATGATCCAGATGTGATCTCAATGTCTTTTGTTCCAATTACCTCATTGTTGAATGGTGTTCCTGGAAGTGGATTCTTGAGTCATGCAATTAACTTGTACATGCGTTGTAAGTTCTCCTTATATCTGTTCCTTCTTTGAAAGTAAAATTCCTGGACATGCACATTCCAATTGACCGGGAGTTTGATTTATCATCTCATCAAATATGTATCCTGAAAGATCACAAACCTCAATGATAAACTGCATACTCTCGAATAAAAAGTCAGAAATGAATGCACGTTCTTTGGTTATGTGGGGATGCCAATATCATGGAATGCAGAATCGGTCGATCCAGATCGGAATCGGCCAAGGATGGTCCGATTCCAAGGGGGAAGCCCTTTGGATCGGTTACAGCCGGAATCAGACTAAATTGGTCCGGATCGTCTGATCCCAGGCCGATGTGGCCAATTCTGCCACATAAATTATATATATATATATATGTATCATATACATATGCGTATTAACCATATGTATGTATATATTATTATTATATTTACACTCATGTATGTACAGCCATTTACATTCACTGTCATATATATATATATAAACTATATATATGCACATATTATTATTATGTTTACATTAATATAGGGTTGTATGTAATTAACACACACATATATATATATATGTATAAAGTGTTAATATGATATATATACTATAAATATATAATATTAATTATGGTTGTACGTTTAAGAAATATTATGTGATTACATATATATTGTATACATATACGAATTTGTAAATTTATTTATATGATTACATATATCATAACCACATATGTGTAAACAAAGAAGCTTTGTCCCTATGTGTTGCAACTTAAAATTTTCTTTCCGGAGGCTCCACCCTCTGAAATCCCTGCAAGGGGCACTGCCCCCTTGACCCTTGTGACCTGACCACTTAGGTTGATCCTTGTGTGTGTACCTACACATTGGAGAATTTAGGGCATCAAGCTCCATACTCCAACACTTATCACAATCTAATGATTGTGTTATATCTATATATATACATTTATAAGGATGCACATATTAATTGTGTTTGTACATTAATGTGCTATATATATATGTGTGTGTGTGTGTGTGATTACATGAATATTGTGTGTGTGTATGATTACATGAATATTGTGTGTGTGTTTGTATATATATGAATGTGTAAACTTATATTTATGATCATATATATAAAAGACATTTTTTCTGGTTTTTTTCTAAATTTTCATGATTTTTTTCAAAAAACATTTTTTAATTTGGCCAATCTAGGACTTCCAGCGGATCGGCCGATCCGATCCTTTTTCCATGGATGCCATTAAAAAACTGTACTCTGAGCTCTTGATGCATGTTAAGCTTTATTGGTGGATTGTTTGATATATAGAATTCTCTTACTCTTCTGTATGGTTCTGCTCACACCTTTATTAGGATACATGTTTTTCTCCCACTCAAATTTGGAATGCCTGTAACTTATACACATTCAGCTATTGCCATGATATATTGATATGGAGAGGATGTTTTATTACTTTACCAGCCTCTCTCTTAATTGGGACTATGACACCAAGGAAGTTTTGATGGATACATGAAGAGTCACGAGTTGAAGGCATCAATTGGTTTTGGATTTTTCCTTTTTATCGTATTAGATTACTCAGTAGCATATACTTTGCTGAACTATTGAAACTAGCAAGTTGATATTCCATTCTTATTGGGAGTTTACTCAGTAGCACATACCTTGCTCGTCTCTTAAATATCTAGGTGTAAGATATGGTTTCTGAACACTGAAGGTTTTGATAAGTCATGTATATTACTTCCTGCTCATTCTTTTTTTTTTTTTTCAATCAGCATATGTATGTTTTGATATTCAATTTCCGACTGTTGAACACTTAAAATTGTTTCCAAAGCTTTTTCTTTTTTTCAAATGAAATCTTTTATCACTTTGCTGACTGTGTAAGAATGTATTTCTTATGCCATCACTGCAAGGTAAATTCAGATGTGCAATAGTAGGATGATGTGGTCCATGTAGGATTGTAGAGTCCACCATCTACACTACCATATTCTGCTACACAAATTCCTTTGTTCTTTGTACAATCTGCCTCAATTCATTTCATCTCACAAGAAGGCTTAGGGTCATGATTTACAAGGCTTCCTTGTTCCACCATTTGAGTACACTGGAGGAGTTGATTAGGCTTCTGTGGTTTCACTATCATTTTTGCAACTAAGTCTTTAAGGGGCCAGGTCGATGCATCCCTCAACCCTAAGATTGTAAAGCAACAAGGAACTAGGCTTTTCATAGAAAGCGATGATGTCCCATGTAGAAAACTTGTCAGCTAGGTGGCAAACCAAGGTCCCCTGGCTGTATGTCAGGGTTATTCACATACCACGCCTAAAGGAAGTACATGAGTCAGATGGTTCGATAACTAGACCATTGTGTTGTGACATTATTCTGCTAAAAATTGACCCATTTGACTGCAGCCATTTTACTTGAAATTGACGATGCAAGATTTTTGTTTTTTGGTAATGAGCATAGAAAGTTTTTCCAATATTTGGCCACAATCAGGTGGAGAGAAGTGGGAACATGACCCTTTAGCAACATAAAAGATAATTGTATTTATGGTGACCTTTATCTCCATCTGGAGTTAATGAGTGATATCATCCCCCCAACCCACCAACCATATATGCTGTTAAAAATTGACCATTGAAACAGAATGATGCTAAGAATGCATGTGGCTATTAACAACCACTCAATATAGGAAAGGTATTTTGGTTTTAGACTTATTTGTATTCTCACATATGTTTCAGATAAACCACCAATTGAAGAACTGCAGCAGTTCCTGGAGTTTCAGTTGCCAAGGCAATGGGCACCTGTGTTTGGTGACCTTCCTCTTGGTCCGCAGAGGAAGCAACATAGCAATGCATATCTGCAGTTCTCTTTCATGGGTCCAAAGCTTTATGTGAACACTAGCCTGGTATGACATTTCTCTTTACTGTTGACCCCTTTTTATAATATCAACACAACTTCATTGCAGAATCTTTTGATTATTAGTTATATTTGCTAATTTTTAGTTAATCATAAAACTTTGGGGACAAGGTTCACCCATTTTACTTGTTGGTTCCTTGGACGTCATTTGCTTGGGGTGGGGAACATGGATGTGATAGCTTGTAGTGAACTTATGGGCAAGATGTGTAAGGGATGACACTTGCATTTTGCAGAAATTGTGCTATATTTTCTGGGTGCTTCTTCGGATGTATTACCAGATTCACCATCAATCATGGATCATGTTTCACCTTATGGAACTGAATGGATCCAGGGTTTGGAACAATTTCTGTCCAACTATCAGTTCAATGTCAAAATAGAGTACTAATTATTCCAGTTAGTACTTTGTTGAGCTACTAGTTCTATATGAATAATGGCTAGTTCTTTGGTCATGTGATTGTACTCATTGCTGATGTAGCAATCAGTGGCACTAGAAGAGACTTGGTTGATGAGGCAAATAAAATCAGTAGTAAGCAACTTGACTAACATAAAATACAAATTCTCTTGCAGTGCATCTTAAATTATAACAACCACAGATTATTAAGAGAAGAGTGTTGAAGAGTTTCTTGTGTTGAAGCATTGTGACTCACCATTTGTTAGTTGCATCTCCATGTGGCTGACATTTGTGCCACATTAAAACTTGGGCTAAAACGGGAAGCATAGTAGTCTATCACAGGCCCAGATCTTTGACAACCATGTATATTTTCAATGCCGAAGTTGGTTCGCTTAGTAGCTCCTAGTTCGTGCTATTGACCATTGTTTGCAAGTCTATAAATATTTCCTTGGCAGATCACTATTTTTATTCTAGTTGCAGCATGCATGTGCTAGACTTTTGACAGTGACCCAACTTTTTGTGATAATATTTATCCTCTCTTTTCCCACCCCTTTTCCTCTCTTTCTTACTATTCAGGTAAAATATTTTCCAATATAAAAAATATAGTTTGATTTGTTCACCAGGAAATGTGTTTTCTAGCCATTTAGTGAATGCTGGGGATTTTTAACTTGCTTATGTTGATTTAAGCACCGTCCCTTGTTCATTAATGCCTAATGAGGTTCCAATTGCAGGTTGATGTAGGTAAGAGGCCAGTCACTGGCCTTAGGCTGTATCTGGAAGGAAAGAGGAGCAACAGATTAGCGATCCATCTTCAACATCTCTCATCCTCCCCTCAGAGTTTTCAACTCCGTGAGGAATCCATCTCCAATTTCCTGCACGATTCTGGTGAATGCAGATATTATGAGCCCATCCAGTGGAAGAGTTTTTCTCATGTCTGTACAGCCCCGGTCGAGTCTGATGATGAAAATGCAATTGTGACGGGTGCCCAGTTGCATGTTGGTCACCATGGTCTAAAGAAGGTCCTCTTCCTCCGCCTGCGGTTCGCCACTGTCTTGAATGCTGTCCAAGTCAAGGCTCCGGACTGGGAGGGTTCTCCAGGGTTGACACACAAGTCTGGCCTCATATCAACATTAATCAGCACCCACTTCACCGCTGCTCTTCAGAAACCACCCCCACGGCCAGCAGATGTGAACATCAACTCCGCAGTCTATCCTGGTGGCCCCCCCGTGCCAGTACAAACGCCAAGGCTCCTCAAGTTCATCGACACTACAGAGATGGCTCGTGGACCCCAGGACTCACCAGGGTACTGGATGGTTTCAGGAGCAAAATTGCATGTAGAGAGGGGTAAGATCTCCCTCAGGGTCAAGTACTCGCTCTTAACTCAACAAATGGATGATATGTATGATTTGGAAGAGTTGTGAGTTCGAGAATTCCAAATCTTGAGGGGATATGTTGGAGAAACAGATGGGGCTTTTGACATCGGAGCCGCACGCACTGCAGATGTTGTACGAGAGCCGCATTGTTTGGATATAACAGCCTTTGTTGTCTCAAGGAGCGGGCGATTTGTGTATAATAGCTTCCCCCTGTACGTGTTCCTCTTTTCTTCGTCGTTCATTTTTTCGTTGAAGATGGTTGGTCGGGCTATGTTTTTGTCTGGATGGTGGAGAAGGAGAAGCTTTCAGCTCGACAGGGAAGAAGCTCGGGATTTTACTCTCCTCGTCGTTCATTCAGAAGTCGTGTATTTAAGATTTCCCCAGATGCAAATTGAGTTGATGATCCTGTGTTCTATTGTACAAGGATTTTTTTCCCCTCTCAAAAACAAAATCCTACGTCTGTTGGGTTTCAGAGCTGAGATAGATACAACTCGACGGCAGATCTGATAGTGGATATGCGCGTGATGGCATATGTAATCCCATGGCTGCCCGTACCAAAATGAAGCAACGGACCTTGTTTTGCAGGTTGCCTTTGGGGTTCACGTCTGACATACGAGTGCCTAGAAGATTTGGCCGATTCTTCCATCAAATTACTAGATATTTCTCCTACTACTTTAGGGACCCAAAATTTTTTAACTCGGTTTATAAGGTTATAGGGAGGCAATCTTTTTAATGTTATCTTTTGAAGCAAACAGAACTGAAATTTATAGTAGTCGAATTCCGCTCCTCCGCAGCATCACTCGTTCCCCTTCAATAAGGATTTGGTCTAATCATGGGATAAATTCAGTATTCAGTGAGAACTGGTCTAATCGGGAGATCTAGAAAAGCTTATTGCAAAAAACATCTTGTAACAAAATTGAAATAGATTGCAAGAAAGTAATTTTGTTGACTGAGACAAATATTATACTTTAAAACCTTGTCAGTAAAATAGATTGCTTTCTTACAACCTTAATTTTATTACATACAAAAAACATTACTTGATCAGATCAGTTGGTGCACGACGAAGTACAAACAGGATCGTCACAAACGACTTTAGACCATGCGTTACCCATCTCACTTTGTTGTTTCAAGAAGGCATCGCCTCGCCTAAAACACCAAAAATTAGTAACTCCATCGAACGACACCATGTCTAAGTTCGTTGTCTACAAAATTCTACGAAAGAGCACGATACGTTCGACACAATGACACCGCCCCCAACTTGTTAAGCCAATTCGACGTGCTTCAAAAGATGTCGCAAGCTTCAGCACGACGCTCCTTGAGAAATCGGAAACCACCACCAGGAGCTGGTGAGAAAAAAGTAACTACGAGTTGAATGCTTAAGAAAACGGCACCCAACACACTCGGCAGATCTAAGACAAATGTCGAGTGAACAAAATAAATGCCTGCGGAATGCGCTATTTTGAAATTTCTGTAAAAACTAACTTCCATCGACTCTCCCAGCTGAAAAAACAGAGCTTACGAAAGAAACAAGGTGCACTGGCCAAAACTCCACTCAGCTTTGATTTCCACTACAATCACACGATCGCATTCGCAGCACTGGCGATTCTGGGCCACAAATCTGCACATTCCTTTCCAATAGGCCCTGTAATTGCAGATCCTGCAGCCACCCGGAGAAGAGGGGAGGTGTTGTTTCCATGAGATAATGACCGAACAAAAAAGGCTACGACTCTTTTCTCACAGATGTGTGGTATCAACACATTGGAACTGGAACATTGCACTATACCTTTCATTTCTCCCTTCGGATTGACGATAACTCCAGCATTATCTGCAGAGACATACAATGAATTATCAGAGAGGATGCAAAATGATCGCAATAACTGAAAAACAGGCACGAGGCCTGGTGCAATTTTTAACGTTTTAAATTTATTTTGGATAACAGGCATGAGACATCGTGCAATTTTTCCTGTCTACTTTCTAGTTTCTACCACAGCTGGAAAGCACGACGGAAGGAGGGAGGAAACGGAAAGGGAGGGGAGGGGGCAGCGGCATCACAGTGGTGGCAACTGGCGACCAGTACCACCGAGACAGCAGAAACAGCATTGACCCAGAGGCAAGAAAACTTTTCTGGAAGAGTAAAGAGCATATCATATGTACCCTTGTTAAAAGTATAATTGGCCATAATCCATCTTATTTTTTTGCATTGGATTTTTTAAAAATCAACCCCGAAATCTTTCTATATTCCAATTATCACTTTGTAATCTTCATATTTCCTAACAACCCTCTGTACTACTGCCATTCAAAATGGTACACTTAAGCAGGGTTAAAGTTAACCCAACATAACAAATGTCAACTTAAAAGACCCCTCCCCCTTCTGAAAACTACTCCCCCTCTCTCTCTCTCTCTCTCTCTCTCTCTCACTCACAGAGAGTCCCACACACTTTGTTTCTCTTCTCACACATTCCAGCACCGGAGGGGGATCCCCCTTCTGGTGCCCCCTTCCCATGCCCATAACCTCCCCCACTCCCTCTCCCTCTCACGCACACAGCCCGGCATTCTCTTTGTGGCTAATTTGGGGTTAATCGTGGGGGTTGGAGGCTGATGTTGTAGGAGAGCTGAAGAAGCTGCTGACGGAGCGAACAAGGCTGCACCAGCAGGCCCCAAAGCTACTGTTCAAGGGGAAGGAGCCAACTGCCTTCCTCAACATATCTGGCATCAAGGACCGCTTCATGGTGGTGCTCATGGAGGATTCCATCGCCTAGGCGTGCGGTTCCTGGAGATGCAAAAAAGCTGCCAAGATGAAGAAGGCCACCAAGTCCATCTCCCAGATCAACCACGAGGTCGACAAGCTGGCCACCGACAGGGCCCTGTGTTTTTGCTCAGCTCAGGTTGCAGTCGTACTGTTTGGTTCCTGCTCTAATTCCGTTTAGCTGTGCAGGTGTCTCAGCTGGAATTCTATCAGGGGTAAAGCGTCCAAATAATGTCTAACAATCGCTAAAATCACAAGTAAAGAAATATTTCAAATATATTGTACAACTCCGTGATGACTAATGACGACCAGGTTTCTGGTGTAAAAAATTTCGTCCAACACGGTTTTTAGTAAGATTGGCCAAACATGTCTGAACTGAACTGGGTTTTGCATGGGACGGTACAGTACCGGATGTATCATAGTAGTCCGCTTGGGCAAAAAAAACTCTTAACTTTTCATTATAAAAAAATAATAAAACACTTCGTGCCGACCCGTGTTGAGAATCGAAAAATCTGGCATGGTTAATGAGGGTTTTTAGTGCAAATGCAAAAATAAGATGGATTATGGCCTAGTTATGCTTTTAACAAGATATATATATGGGGGTGAATAAGGGTCAACTCGGTCCGGTTCACCTCTTTTTTTTCAAACTAAAACAGACCCGAACTTTTAGCCAATGACAAAAAAAAGCAGATTTTAGTGCAACGTTTCAAACTTTTCGGGAGGTCACACGCGGCTAACCAAATGTGCTACAAGACTACTTGTGAAATTATACATATATTTGGTTCAACTCGATTTCATAATGGAAAATCGAACTGAACTAAGGGCTCTCTCAAAACGAACCAAACCGAATCGAACCGGTCGATTCGATTTTTCGAGTTGAACTGAACAATGAACAGCCCTAGATATATATGCACAAAAAATAAAAACAAACCACCATAAACCCCTTGTTTAATCCCTCAAAACCAGAAGAGAATTGCTGAGGTTTTCCTGCATATATACCCCTGTTAGAAAATTTTTGCTTAGAATGCATCCTGCATTTACATTTGCATGTAAATCCCTCTTATGGAAATAAAATATCCTAAGAGACCCTAACATAACTTACCGTGATGAAAGTACACTCTAAATATTCCTTTAGGATCCATTTTAATGATATTTTAGTTTTAAATGGACAGTTATACCCCTAAAAATGAGAGAGGACGTCCTGCAACTCTTTCTATCTGTCTCCGAGGGGTAAACCCCCTCTGATGCCATTGTGACACTCCCTCTAGAGGTGGTGATGAGAAAGAGAGAGAGCAAAGAAAGAGAATGTTGCAAGGGGACACTGTCTGATGCCGCAGGGGAGAGAGAGAGAGTGAGCATAGAGGAAACGTTGCAAGGAGGTTGGGGATGCCAAGGGGGGGGGGTTTCCCCCTCCTACACTGGTGAGCAAAAAAGAGGCACCATGAGGGGGATATGAGGAATATTGTGATAGTTTTAGGCACACTACGACTCCAAGGTCATAGAGATAGTACTGGCAGGTTCACTTAGAGGAGTCACCATTTCTTCCTTGCCCAGCCTCCCATTGATGTTGATCTGGGAGCTTCATACGAGAAGTTGACTTTCCACAGATGAAAGCTTAATTGTCCTACACGTGGTTTCTTAGTTTGCAGTTGATGGTCACGCCTGTTTGCGCACGGATGTATACTTGCCTCAGTCGCTCTATTTGCTCCATTGTTTGACCAATAAGGCTTCAGTCAGCTGCATGTGCTCATATGAGAGAGAGAGAGAGAGAGAGAGAGAGATCTTCCACTCCGCCACTAGAAAGAGAAAGAGAGAGAGGGAGGAGGGGGGTGACATTGCCGGGGGCGGCAATGTTCCTCCCCACCCGTCGTCTTAAAATGGATAGATATAAAAATTCTGTTGTAAAGGGACTTTTTGCAAATAATTAGGATTATTTTGAACATTTCCTACTAAGGATGTCTAGCCATAGATATCTATCAACGAAATGTCTCACTTCCATCATGGCTATTTACAACAAGGTCACCCATGCCATATATACAAAAAAACTCAATTAATTACTATCCATTTGGGCACGGATAGTTCTTACTGCCCTTCTAACCTATTTGTCACTCTTAACAACCATATGTCACCCTCAATGGCTGTTAAGAGTGACAAATAAACGGGTAGTAAGTATTTCTCAGATCAGAAGCACCACCATGAATAAACAACAAATGCAGCAAGACATCACGAGTAGCACCGAGCCAGAAGACAACCGTTTCGGATCAATTAACTGGCAGACAGCCTTACAGCTTACTTATTCCCGAATGCCAGAAACTCCACAATGTAAAAAGGGTATGACGCTAGATTGACAACCACCAGCGAATCCTTCGTCATCCCAACTGACCCACTCTACAGGAAACCACGAGCAGAAGAATCGTTCATAGAAAAGAGAAAGCCCCCGCCCCCCCCCCTCTTTTTCCCCACCCCGCCCCAACGATACATTTCTGTCAATTACAGGCAAGGCAGTCACCCAGCTAATCTAGTTTACCGCAACAGAGTGTAGAAATCTTATTCGCATTTCAGAAATGGCATTGAACTGTACATGATTAGCATGTGATATTTTCCGCTACCAAATGATAATTCCAAGATTAAACCACTTAATATTAAGAACTCGACGATAAAAGGGGCACAAAACAACGAAGGGCCATGCAGCTAAACCAAATGCGGATTCCCACAAGATATGAAAAATGCGAACACAAAAACCAAATATCGAGGAAGTACGCACCCTCGAAGTACATGTAGACGCCGTCCTTTCGGCGCCAGGGCTTCCGCTGCCTCACGATGACGGCGGGCATGACCTTCTTCCTCAGATCCGGCTTCCCCTTCTTGACGGTGGCCATGACCATGTCGCCGACGCAGGCGGAGGGCAGGCGGTTGAGCCGGCCCTTGATCCCCTTCACGGAGATGATGTAGAGGTTCTTCGCCCCGGTGTTGTCCGCACAGTTCACGGTGGCCGCCACCGGCAGACCCAGCGACATCCGGAATTTGTTCCCCGCGCTACCCCCACGCCCTGATATCAATACAGAAAAATAAGCAAATATATATATATAATGATTATCGAAACCTCGACATCTTTGCAGAAGCCGATCGAACAAGTCTTCCTGGGGAAATCTCGGGAGGGAAGGAAGAGATCGATTACCTCGCTTCGACATCTTCGCAGGGATGTGATCGTCCCTGCGACCCCCCGCGCCCGAGAAAGGTTTTAGGGTTGTGGGCGAGAGGGCGAGGAAGGTGTCTGCTCGCTCTTGTAGGTGTGGAGATGTTGGGTTTTCTTGATTTGATCTGGACCGTTGATCGTGAGACCTCAGCGGCATCCGATCCGAACCGCCCTTTTTAGCGTGGGGTTTGTTTGTTTGTTTGTTTTTTTTTTGATAACGAGAAAATCTATCCGTATAGTTTTGTGAGTTCAGAAATTGATGTTTATAAATTTTAAGATCAAGACTTGGCGACTCTTATATATCTGTATTATCTTTATTTTATTTGACCGAAAAAATTTCAGACCTACATACCTTAATAATTACATGTAGATCAGATAAATCTTCCAAAAATCAAAGTCGGTGATATTTGTTATCTCATATGATAATGTTGGTCATTATATATGTTCGTAATGTAAAATTCAACTTCGGTTAAAATCGTGGATCACTAACATCACTTTTTCTCCCAATAATTTTTTCTTCGTCATCTTAAATTTTTTAAAGAAAAGTTTCATCAAAATTTGTATATATCTATAAATATAAATAATTGCCAAGATATAATGTCTTCCATTCTATTTGTGAAGGAAAATACTTATTATCCGGATGCCCGGACAAATTGAGCGTCTGGGCAAATGATTTACCCGGACACCGAGGGTGACGCACGCCCAGCAATATGCACCGGTTAAATCATTTGCCCGGACGCAAAACATCTCTCATTTGTGAAACTAAACCTAGTAAACTTTCGGTATTCAATTGTAGACAGATTCAAATTTTAGAATGAAGAATGCTGTATGACAGATGAGTTTCCCGGAGAATATAGATCGAAGGATAAATTAGATAAATATCACTCTTTAGATATTTTTTTATGTTGAAAAGGTATATGGATTGATGGTATATATAATTAATTAAAATTTATTTGCCAAATAGTTGAGGGTGTTCCAGACAATTCATATCTTCCATTGAAAGGGAAAATGTGGCTTCCATAGACAATTTAAACTCAAACCACTGGCTTTTTTCTCTCCTACTAAAGTAATTTCCCCACACATCGATTGTCCTCATAACAATCGCTTCTCCAAGTACGCACCCTTCTTCCGTTTCCCCCAAAAAAAATAAACCGAAAGGGACAGAAGAGTAAATACAAACTTCATCGGGTATTACCAAAATTTCGACGCTTGATCCAGCAGAGCATCATTACTTGTCCCACAAAATGAAATCAGACGCACATCACGATCTAATCGCCCAAGAGCCAAAAAAAGAAAAAAGGAATAATTGCTATCCTCAAAACAAAGCAACCTTCGAACGAGCTAATAATCGCAGAGCCGAGATCTCGGCTCACATGATCAGGTGGAAAAGCCTCTTTTTGGTATGATGATTATGCCTTGAGCCAGCATAGAACTTGGCCTTCTCTTGTGTGGTCTGGAAACGCCCGTGTCCAAACTTGGAAGACGTGTCTATGAACTTGAGCTTAATCTCCTCCACTGCCACCCGAGATGTCTGCTTGATCAGCGATTCCCTCAACGTCACAACTCGCTTCTTCGGCCCTGCACAGCATCCCTTGATCACGAGGTAATCATCTTTCACCACGCCATAATGTGGGAAGCCACCCATAGGCGTGATGTCCTTCTCGGTCCTGCAAAACAACAATAACGGATGGGGGTTAGCAAGTTACAAACACAAATTAAGAAAAATAACAGACTCTTTTCATCTGGTCAAGTAGCTACTCGAAAGGCAATTACTTTCCCAATAAATAGTACAAAGACCTATATATATATACAAATATATAGAGAAAGAAATACTTATTGCAAGACTCTTCTTGTAAAGAAGTTGAATTTGATTGTAAGAAAATAAATGAGATACCCCAAGTACGTACTTACTTTTAGTACCTGCTAGCTAGTAAGATCATTCCTCATACATGAATGTCTCGGAGGAGACTAAGGATACACTGAGATGCAATAATTCTTAACACAATGCAGAATGTCCGTCCGACCAAACACAGGAAAACGAAGTTACGATTTCATCACCAGCACACATTCTTTATAAAGAAAACAAGTCGCACCTGTCAAACTCAGTGCTGGCCAAGTGTGATTCATCCCCCATCTTTCCCAGTTTGTAAATCTTCTTATTGATCTCTGTACGGTGGTGGTAGCCATTTTGCCCGGCCCGGGCAACCGTGAATGAGACGCGCGCGGGGTGCCAAGCACCAATACATGCCACCTTACGCAGGCCACGGTGAGTTTTGCGAGGAAGTCGTGTGACGCCCCAGCGAGTAACCACACCTTCGTAACCCTTGCCCTTGGTCACACCGATGATGTCGATCATCTCATCTTTCTGGAACACAGCGTCCACCGGGACCTGCTTTTCGAACAGGCCATACGCAAAATCCACCTTCTCAGGCACAGTTCCACCGTTAACTTGGATCTCCATTAGGTGGGCCTTCTTTTGTTTGAGTCCCTTCATCTTCTTAATCTGTAAGATCCAAGTAAGCAATAATCAGGCATAATATTAGTCTGCGAACGACCAATAAATAGCAAACTTTCGCTGAAATGAGGAATATCAACAAAATGCTTGTACAAAATGGGAAATATCAAAACAGATGAAGAGAAAACCAGGGGGGGAAAGCACCTGTGTATGAGCTAGAACACGAACAACAGATGAATACTTTTTCATCTTCTCTAATTGTGCATGAATATCCTCCTTTCCTTCAGCTGTGTCATACTTCTTTGCATATTTTGTAAAGGCCTTCTTTTTAGACCGGTACCAGTTCTTGTAAAACCTTCTTTTCACTTCCTCGCTAAGATGTTGGGCCCAGATAGTATTTAGAGAGCGAAGACCACGAGGAGTCTTTACATAGCCGACAACACCGACGACCACCATTGGAGGGGTTTCGATAATAGTCACTGCCTCGCAAGCCTCCTTCTTGTGAAGCTCTACACGCGTAAAAAAAAAGTGAAATCTTACTAAACAGAAACTCTTAAACATAAAAGATTCATTTGTAAAGTTCGCGTTGTGAGTAAAAATTTATTCTGAAAGGGCAAGCATCCAATGGCATGGTACTTCGCGTTTACAAGGGAAACATGAGTCACCGACCGTTTGGTGGGTAGGAAAGGAAACTACTTCCCTGAGAATGTTTCTCTACTTATTTTTCTGTAATTTGTTTTCTAAAAGGTCAATCTCTCTTCTTTCTTTATCTCGAGAGCTGTGCATTCTCTGTCTTTCTGCTGGATGCACAGTACTGATTTGGAAGCAATCAGCAGATAGCAGATTAGTGTTTCTCTTGACTAAAATTTTATAATCACGGAACAGATTATCATGGATCAACATCTTCGGAAGAAGGATCACCCAAGTCTTAACAACCGGGCACCAATAGTTATTAAGTTCAATAAAGAAAAATGATTAATGAGGAATGAGATACACAGCGTTTCTGGAGGGTAAAATGCACAGCTAAAGGCAATTATTACACACTATCTCAAGCACTAAATAGTTAAGACTGCTCGTAATAGTAAGAACATGAATATTACAGAGATCTATTCCAGAACCAGTACAACGAGCATAACTGTAAAAGCATTTCAAATTGTAAGCTAAAGCAGTGCAAGGAGTAAAATGGGAAGAAATAACTAACTTGACCCAGGTTTGTCAACATCTCTGACGATGTGAGTCATCCCAGCTTTGTGTCCTACAAACGCTGTGAGCTTGCATGGCTTTGATGGGTTGTCCTTAGGAAATGATTTCACTGCACAGTTTACATTCCATCCAGGGAAGAAATAGTAAAGAAGAAAGTTCAACAAATAAATTAACAGAAAATAAACTGAGTTTAAGATGATCGAAGTGATTCAACAACACTATTAACTATTCACTAGAGAATAGCTACATACTGCAAATCGGCCATCATGCATCTAAAATCACATTCCGAGCCAAGAAAATACCATAACACAACAAGGGCATTTCTTAACCAAGTTCATGAATATCTAAAGTTATGCCTCAGGAAAAGAAAAAAAAAACGTATATTTGAACTCCCTCTGCTATCTTCAGTCACTCGTGTATGGGTTCTCTTACAGATACACCCAAATGTGATATATGCACCTGTAATCCTCTCTGTAAATAACATCGGCAATCCTTCTGTAGTTTATAATGTATGGCGACAAGATGATGCGTCAAACCATTACACTACAAACAATGACATCAAATGCAAATGGAATATTGATAATTTGCAGTGTGGGGGTTCCAAATTGAGGATAACATATTTGAAAGAAGGAAAAACAAGAAGGTACTCTTAATGTCTGACCAGTAGGGAGAATATCATCCTGGCTTTCATATAAAAGGCAAATAGTGCATATTTTAACAGAAAATGAAAAATAATTAACAAATCCAAACATGAAGAGTGGTGATTCTAAAATGGGAAGGTAGAGGTGATGAAATGACCACAAATTATGGAAGAATACGTCGGTAGACATCCAGCAAAGAAAAATATCACTAAATGCATTGAACTTTTCCATAATAATGATTAGGTATTTAACAAACAACCTTTTCCTCTATGGCGAGATGCCCTCTTTCTTGGAAGGAACCCAAGAGAACCATGTCGAGGGTGCTCAAACTTGCGATGAGACATGGTTTCCTTCCCTGGGGCTCTGTAACGTTAAAACTTAAGTGTAAAATTGAAAACTGTTTGAGATGTCTCATGGAAAATGTGGAAACAATTTGAATAAAAGTGAAGCAGTACAATCAGGTGACTTCTGGAACAAAATTTTAACCAACTTTTATCAAAGAGATGAATAACAGGCAAAGTTCTGACACAGAAGGATATCATAAATATTCTGACTCTATGTTAGGCACAAGTGCATCCCTGGAAAGTAAATGTTCTGACTACGAGACCTTCCAGAGGAAACGAAGTGCAACATTTCGTACACATCTGAGACTGTTTAATTAAAACGCAATAAGCTCATTGAGAATCTAACCCAAAGAACATGATGTATGACGAACAAACAATCGTCGATTAAACATGAATCCCTACATCTTGCAAGGTACATGGGAGAATCAGATTAATCAGACACGTTAAGCTACTATTTAGCATCGGCATCCCTCTCCCGGACAGAAAGGGGAATACAAGAAAAAGATGCAGCAGTCAAACGAAAAAGCCGACGTATTGACGTTACCAAATATTAATTGAAAATCATAAAATGCAAGAACAAAACCATAAAGCATCCTGCCCATCCATGTGTCCAGCATACAACACTCTCCTCCAGTTGAGACATAAGGTGACCTCCCAGACCAAAGGCCTATGGCAAAACGAGATGCCAATTCTCGGACTCTCGGTATTTCTTTCCACGGACCCAATCCTGGGTTCTGGAGAAAAAAAGAGCCCATCTGAGACTACAGCCTTGATTATCCCGAAAATCATGTTTTCGGAGGTTCACCTTTTGGGACAACCGGCAGAAGTAGTGATGCATACTTAGCGCCATCACTGAATTGGGCAGCAATAGCAATATCATTAAACGTAATAGCGATGAAAAAATATAATCAGAAGTTTTAAAGTCATGGGATCTGATACAAAAAAATGTCATACTTGCAGTCTACACGGGATAAGTACTCATCTGAACACTGACATGATGATAAACGGGAATGCATCACTAAGAGTTGATACGATAACGAACAAGTCAAGTTACATGCAAAACTTTACGACCACATGAAGAAAAAAAACAAAACCATTGTATAAAGCGAAAAAAATCCACAGAGAAGAAAACAAACGCTAATCGATGAGGACGGCAAGATCGGTATCGAAAGAACCAGTGAAATGAAACCGAAGCGCGTACAAGAAGAGCTCTGATTTAGCGGAGCATACTCCTAGTAGAAGTAAACCCCCTTCCACCACAACCGGCACAAACCACATGGATCTCATCCCAAAACGTCCCATTTCCCCACCCTTGCGAGATGGAGGACCTAACCAGCATCAGAGCTTGGAGGAAGAGAGGGATTTGAATCGGAGATCAGGAGCAAGCAAGGGGAGATATTACCTCGGTGCCTCGGCGGCAAGGAAGAACGGACGCAGGAAGGGAAAAGAAAAGAGAGATAAAGGTGAGGTGGCGAGCCGAACCTCGGTTATAAATGAGTACCAACGGTCCAGATTGGAGATCCACATGAGGAGGTATCCTCCACCGTCCGATGATCCAACTGCCAACGCCGCTTCGTTTGGCTCTGAAAACCCTAGCGGAGCGGGGGAACGGAGTGACCCATGTCGGGATTTAAGCTATTCGGATCGCAGTTGGGTTTGCGGGTTTGGGCACACTCGTTCTTCGACAGTCTTCAATTTTTCTCTTCTTTATTGGGCCCAAAGATTTTGCCATAGTTTGGCCCAAAATGAGATGTTTATCGATTGGTCGTACATGGGCCGTCGCTTAACGGAGATCTCTCTCTCTCAAACTTATGGGCCCTCTTGTCTCTACGTTTCTCGCAAGATCCATGTAATTTGCTCCCAAAGAGGAAGCCTATTAAGTCGAACCGGAAGGCCCAATAGGCCATTTTTCACCTGAACCATCGTTTGCGTACGCAGAACAAATGCCTGTACCAATAGTTATCAAAAAATAAGAGAAAATTCTCTTGATTAAAATGTGAACAATCCATAAATTACTTAACAAAGAGTAAGGGTGTCAATTGGGCCGGGCGGCCCGGAGACCCGGAAGCCCGGCCCGGTTTTAACCGGGCTTGGGCCGAAAAAAATGAGCCCGCTAAAAGTTTTTGACCCGACCCGGCCGGCCCTGCCGGAAAAAAATAGGGTCGGGTTTGAGCTTTGTGAGGCCCGGCCCGGCCGGCCCGAAAAATATAAATATAATTTATGTTAAATATAAAATTTATATTTAAAAGAGAATTATATTCATTTTTTTCACAATAAATCTACTCCAAATATATATATATATAAATTAAATATTAATATAGATAAAAATAAAATATATAAAAATAACAAAACCGTCCAAAATTTCTGATACATAACAAAATCCGTCCAAAATTTTCTAAAAATTGATGGCAAAATGAATTAGAGTACATATATTATATATTATATAAATAAAAATAATATTTTCGGGCCGGGCCGGGCTTTTCGAGCTTTTCCGGGTCTGAGCCGGACCCGGGCCAGCTTTTAAAAATTGAGCCTGGGCCGGACTCGAACCGACTTTTAGAAAACCGGACCTGAGCCGGGTCTAACAAGACCCGATCTAAGTCCGGCCCATTGACACCCTTAACAAAGAGTAATAACAAAATAGACATCCCTGTTGATCAGCACACGTTCGGAGACATGCTCCGTTTGTGAATGCCTTTGTTAAGGCAGGTAGCACTTGAGATGGTAGAGTTAGAAGATCCTTACTGAACAGACCAAGTTATCCTAATCGACTTATCAAAGTAGGTTCCGAATTATCCTAGCAAATAAGAGGTGTTATTAAAACTTATTCACCTATCAAGGCTTCAAGTTTTGAACAGAGCCCGGTGTGGGACTCTTTTTCCCCACCGTCCTGGCCACGTTGTTCAGTGGACTCCATCAAGGTCTGATATTATTTTGCTCTATGGCCTTCTCTGTTGCACCGAAGAAAGACGGAAAAGCGAAATAACTTAGGTTACGCTGAAACCTTTTGTTCTTGAGAGGCAAAAAAGGTCTGATCTCTGACCCATCTCAGATTTTCGCCGCAAGTGTTAGATTCTTAACCAGCTCACACAGCATTCGTGATTCGTCTGAGGAAGGCTTTGATCCATAATTTGGGAGTCCAACTCCACCGTGGGAAGCACATAATAAAAGGGGAAAAAGGGAGAAAGCTACAAGTAGGAAAAGGCATTCCAGCAAAAGATGAGAATCGCTATCCTAGTCTCTGTAATACGAGAAAGAAAAACTTACAATCGTGTCGGGAGTAGGGTCTGGATCATAAGGTGAGGGTTCATAATTTTTCCAAAAAATCCCGTCGTGAGTTCCTCCAAAAATAGCTAGACGTGGGGATCTATTTTGAAAATTTATTAGAAAACTATCAGAGATCTCACATTTGATGGTCACACACGTTGTAAGAGAGATAAGAAGATTTACGTGATTTAGAGAAGCAATATACATTCTTACGTAGGGTTGTACACAATATGGTCCAAATCGAAAAATTGAACTGGCCGGCCGGTTTCGGTTCGGTTCGATTCGGTTCATAGGCTGGGTAGTTCGGTTCGATTTTGGCTGGAAAAACCGAAATGAATCGATACCTATATATAATTATATAAATAATAAAATTAAACAAAAAAAAAAGAAGGTAGCACAGTGGAGGGCGGCTTCGCGCCACCCTCCACGCGCCTGGCAAAACTCGTGACTGCAAAAAAAAAGCCATTTTAAACAGATTTTGCCCAAAATGCCATAAAAATGCCAAAAATACCAAAAATATTAAAAATGTCAAAAATGTCATATTTCGGTTTGAACAGAACCGGTTCGGTTCGATTCAAACAGTAAATTCGGTTCGATTCGATTTCTCTCAAAAATAGAGAAAATTAAACCGAATCGAACCGTAAACACCCTATTCTTACGTGAAAATATTGGAGGCACCTCCTGGCCTTCCCCTCACACCAACATGACCCTCTACATTATACACCCACAACCATTCAAGATGAGTACAACACAATTATTTATAGAGAAATCCATCAGCTCTACGGTTTGTCTCTTTACATTGGAAATCTCACAAATACCTCTATCGAGACATATTCCCAACACTAGTACCTTAATTAATTAATGGAAGTCATATAATCACGCATGAGGAGAAAAATAAATTGGGGATGGATGGATGGAGATCTCTCTATTCGACATGAAAAAGATTAATTTGTTACACTTTCTTATTATATTTTACTACATACATGTAATTTTGTCCATATGATCCAAAATTAGGCTACGCAAGTGGACCACTAGAAAGGTGAAAACCCAACAAGAATTTCTTTAACTAAAGACTGAAGTTAGCCAAATTTATCACACTAACCCACATCATAGATTCACATATCCTCCATGTGTTCCTTTGGGCGACCGAGGGAAAGAAATCTCCTTTGCTCTTCTAAAATTAAGATTTTTACTTGTTGCCCAAGGATCAACATGATAAACTTGACGTAGATTATGCCCCGTACTTTTGTGAGAGTGTATAAGCTTGGATGAGGTTGTGTCCTCGTGGGCCTGCGTGTTAAGAAGGAAAAAAAAGAAGAAGACAAATTCTATTTGCTCAAATGTGCCGGAGAGCATTTTTAGATTTTTAAGAACACGGAGGTATGCCATAAAACTAGTATAAGCTCCCTTTTATTGGTCCATGTGAAAAATTTTAGGACTTTAATCTCTGTTTGACAATGGATTGGGGTTAGAGATAATTCTAACCCATGACTAAAGTTATGCAGGGTTAAATCACTTTTTATTTGTTTTCTTGGGTGTTAACACAGTTAACCACAGTGAGTTAACTCACTTTTCTTGATACTTTGGCAAGATAAAGTGAGTTAACCCACTGTTACCACTTTCATACAAAAAGTGATTTAAAAAGAGAAAGTAGCAATTAATGTTGTGTTGAAAAAAAAGAAAATAGCAGTTAATGTTGTATACCGCGGGGGGTAAAAAAGTAGTTAACTCGATAGATAACTCCAACCCACCTCGGAGGTGGGTTGGAAAATTGTGAGTAACTCACATTAACCCACCTTTAGTCTAACCTACTTGAGTTAACTTTGTAACTTTTCCAAACTGTTTTTTGAGTTAACTTTAGTCTAACCCATTACCAAGAGAGGCTACAATCGACAAGTGGATCTTGGACATGGCCAAAAGTTGGCACAATCGACTAAGTGACCACTTCGATAGTTAATTTCTTAAATATTATAAGGTAAATTAATTAAGAGTTTTTATCAAATATTTGACTTATATTTTAATCTTTAACAATAACTCATTACAGTAAGTGTTATCTTTTGTTACAGTATACATTAAATTCTGTTATAGCAAAGACCTCCTATTATAGTCAGAAATTCCTAATTAATTTGTCAAATAATATAATATACCATAAATTTAGGTTTTAAATTTAGTATAAACCTAGCTGTCATTAATATACAAATATATAATGTGAGATGCTAGGAAAAATAACGTGTTGGACTGACATTATTTTTTTTTCTTTTCATGTCACGTTAGTCCATATTGACAAATCTTACTCCGATTTCTCTTCTGGATTGCACAGGTTGGACTACCTTTATCCTACTAGCCCAATGGCGTCCGACCCATCATCAACTTTGGCTCTTTTCCAATTGCTCTTCAAACTATTGTTTGGTTACATTTGCATGCATGCTTACAATCACAGAGAACATATCACACATTATTATGTCAAAGTTAAAACTAAAAAAAACTACTATTTTTAGTTTTCTCTCCTAAATCTGTTCATTCAAAGGCAAACTTACCATTGTAAAAACATATTATATATAGCCACTACCTTAAACGTGAAGTTAACGTAATATCTCTCAATATCTCCTCTTGCTGTATTAAAAATAAGTTAAGACTTCGATTTTTAGGGTTTTTTTTTTCTTGAATGCATTCAACAGCACTTGTACAATTGTAAAACAATAACAGATTATATGTAGTCCTGTCAAATATAAAGTTAATTTACTGCTTCTTTTTATAATAAGTTAAGCAATTCTATATTTTTATCTTCCAATATGGTCTAATTATCTAATTTAATTATTCCTTTTAGGTGTAAATTTGATGATTTTAGGTACACACTCAAGCAATACATTTGTGCGAAGTATTCTTTTGACCACTTCTCTTAATTTTGGCTCAAAACATTTTGTTTAAGTTTTAGAAAAAAAATTAGGCTGTTAAGTTTCTCATTTTAAACCACATTTTGTTTATGTACACATGCTTATAGTAAAAAATGTCCATAACATATAACAATTAACTAAACGAATACATTATTAATCTTATACATGTGATTGTTGTGGCTGAATGCTCTAATGGTGTTTGGTCTATTTTGGTCGATATAAATAATACAAATATTTCATTAAAAGATGTTAGATGCTGGCCATTAATTCTTTAAAAGTTTGTACTCCACATTCCTCTCTTAAGCCCCGCATAAAGGAAACACCTTCTGTGCACTCCAGTAATAAGAGATAAAACCATGCAAAAAGTCCCCGACAAGAGCCAGCCTCCAAGGCCCAGCTGATTCCAAATACAAAAGGATCATCCAACTCTCTCTCTCTCTCTCTCACACACACACAGAGAGAGGAGAGAGAGAGAGGAGAGAGGGAGGAGGGAGAGAGGAGAGGAGAGAGAGAGGAGAGAGAGGCCACCACAGGCAGGAGCAGGAGCCTCCAGCCAGAATCTCACCACCTTGTAGTTGTGGGTCTACATGCAACTGGTTGTTTCTTTATCTCCAAGGCATCTCTAGCAGACCCTCTCTTTCATGGTGGGAGATGCGATGATGAGGGCAGGAGGGTTTGCAAAAGGTGTAGATGTGAATGGCCAGCCTTCTGTAATTATTGGTCTGTGGGGGCGTGGAGCCTATCTATGTGAAAAGCTCTGGGTGTGGGGGAACAGTTTCGGCTCAGGTGAGGTTTATGAAGTGAGTGAGAGGGAAAAGGGAGATGATGTGTGTGTGGGATCACCTGGCATCTGGATGTGATTGAGACGTCCACCATCATAGATATATAGACTTGGTAGTAGTACTACTACTACTGCTATTATTAGAGTCATTCACAGTGGTAGAACCCTAGAGAGACCCCTCCCCACCCCCACTCCCCACTAATTTTAAAGGTGCATGTGTTCATGATGTCCAACAATCTATAGTTTTCCTATGTAGCATGTGGGGTTTTTTAAACCTTCCCAGTGTTTGTGTGTTTGCCTATGCTAGCATGGACTTATAAATACTGTTGCCTATATTGGCTTTTGGCATTCGTACTCTTCTCAAAATTGCTTTCCTACTGTCAGTGACGTAGAGCTAGGGTTGGTAGACATTAGTGATAGAATAATTCAAATAATTAGATGTTAATTTATCACATGTATGAATATATATGTATGTATACCATTGTTAACAAAATGTGCATCTATAACTGCGATATTATATAAAATGATTACTATATTCTCCAATAACCAATATTGTGCATAATAATTAATTTAATTTGGAGTGCAAGCTTGATCTATTTGGAAGAAATTAAACCCTAAAGATGGGGGGATTCAAAATTTTAAATGAGATAGGGGATAAATTTTTTTCAAAATTTTAAATGAGCTAACATGCTAATTAAAAGAGAAATATAGATGAGGAGGAGGAGGAGGTGTCAAAATCATGAGGCTAAGACCATTTAAATTCGTTTGTCAACTCCTAGGGATCCACGTCAACTGTGACATTTTAGCTTATGTTCTTCACTAGATGGAATTTCTAATTTTCAGTGATAGTAAGTACGAACCTCTCTATCTATCCCCGTGTGTAAATCTGAGGCATGGAAAAAAAAGAAAAAATATTAATGTCGCATGGAAAAAAAGAAAAATATTTAATGTCCTCTAAAAAAGATAATAAAAATAATGTGAATTACATTCTAAATAATTTTATTAGTTAAAATTTTGATAAATTTTTTCTCTATATATTTTAAGTAATAAAATTATTAAAGAACAATCTACGTCATCTTTATTGCTCTGCTTGAAGGGCACGAAGCATTTCTCAAAGAGAAAAACTTGTCAGTCTCCACTGTAGATTCCGCTTTTCGTTCTTTGGGAGAACTACGAGTGTCCACAAAGAAAATATGAGAAAATAAAGGTGGAGCACAACTCCTTGTGTATAGATCGTGATCGCCAGGTACTCATGAGTACCGAAGGAGAAGACATCAAATGCCAAAGGGAAAATAGTGATCGCGTGAAATACCTTTTGCGGGGAGATTGCGCGGGAAAGATTGGGGTCCGCTTCTTCTTCTACGAGCATGGCCGGCTGTGGTAGAAGACGCTTTCTTTGTTGATCACCCTTGCAAAACACAAATAAAAAAATGAGAGGATTAGCCAAGTGATGTGCAGTATCAACTCTTAAAGAAATTAAATAACATGAAGAGCATGAAGATGAACACACCTTATGGTGGCTTTTAAACCCCTAGAAAATAGTTGTGTGTGTATATATATGCATGTGTGTATGTTGATTGAAAAGGGAAATTAAAAGAGTATAAATAAGAAGATGGGGTGCTTCCCCGATGGATTGAATGGCGCAGAGACTGCTGGAAGGAGGAGAAGATGTAGAGGTTGCTACTGGATCAGTTGTGGAATTGGAGAGGATGGCGTTGACGCGGTTGAGACAGCAATCCGGCAGGACTTCGCCTCGAAACGGCCTCTCGCAACTCTCTGGAATCGAAGTTCTTAACCTTAGGACGTTGGCCCATGGGTTGTATTTATAGGGGAAGACTCAAAGTTCGAGGTTGATAGTAGTTGCAAATTGCGACGGGGGACATGGTCGCGTTTATAGTTAAATCTTGACGGAAGACATGGTCGCGTTTATGAATTTCCATTTATGGCCATTGTGCGGCTCTAAATTGCGACGATATTACATGTCGCGTTTAAGAATTTCCGAATTTCGCTTTTGGAAACTTGCTAAATATCAATTATCGAAATTAGAATCCCGACGGCCAAAGCTGCCGCGTTTCATAAAATGGCAATAGGTATTTCCGCAAATGGAATAAGGAAATTATTAACAAAAATGGAAGCTTTGAATCGCGAAGCCAAATGCTAACGCCTTTTAAAACAACCTGGCAGTCGATGTGAATCACGACGGGATACCCTGTCACGTTTATCACCAATCGATTTCCACAGAATCTCAACCTTGCCTTCCGACGCATTCCATTCTCTCTCATAAACGCGACGACACCCCGTTTGCGATTTGCAATCTTTTCCATAAGCCTTGGAAAATGATGGGGAAGCACCAAAAAAAATTGGAGAAAATCCATAAATAATGAGAAAAACTCTTGCAAGGCAAAATAGGGTCATTTTGTGGCATTATGGCGTAATTTGAAATTCACCCGCGATAGTGTCAATTCGCGTGTCTACATCCACCTCTTTCGATCGATAAGAAAAGCAAAGGTGTAACGCCCCGACACGAAATATCAGAGCGGGATTACAGTTATTAAATAGTACAGAGCGAGAAATAAATAAAAACCATTGCACATCTGAATAACACCAAATAAACTCCAATTTCATTAATAATCCACCAGTCATCATTACATTCATTAATAACTCATCAAACTTCAAGAACTATCTATTACATCAATGTATCAGAGCCAAAACTAGGGCCCAAAGTACTTTATTCAAAATCAAACTATTACATAATGACTAACTGGCTCACTAACTCATAACTATACTAACTGACTACTACTAGGCAGCACTGGTTGCCGAAATGGTCACTCCTGGTCATCATCCTCATTCTCGTCCTCATGAGTGTGGTCTCCATCCGACTCACCTGAACACATTTAACAAAGACGCAGGATGAGCGAATAACGCCCAGTAGGATTTAATATCTCGTGTAAACAAGCAGGCTTTAAGTGTTTAACATTTTATCAAGCAGGATAACTAGCAAGAACGAGCAAGTATGAGAACGATCAGGTATAGTCGTGACAGTAAGATCACAAGACAAGAACACCTTCACAGGTAACAAGTACAACAAAAGTTTTGGCCATATATCAAGATAACAAGTAAATTGCACAGCAGTGCACAGCACGTAAATCAAGTAACATGCGTTTGGTCGATATCTTATCAACCACAAGTCAAGTAACGTAAATTTCATGAGTAGTATGATTGTCATAGATTAATCTTGTGTGTCATGCGTTTGGTGTATGCCATCACATGACCAAGACCCTCGCGAGTTAAAGCCTTTCGGGTGCTCCTCCCAAGGACCAGATCGGGCCCTTATAATGTTGCCTAGCATAGTCATGTTTTTATCTTAGACAATCACACGATGGCCAATAGAGTACCAAGAATAGATGAGAGTAACATACGAGTAGATGAGAGTCTAGAGAGAGAACGTGAATAGATGAGAGTATAGAGACAATAGACGAGACGGGGTATAATAAAAAAAATAACGTTAAACGGGCGATAATAGCAGTTGCACAGCACAGTCGTATCTTGACAGTCTGGTAGAATAGAAATCAAACCATCATAGTCGTGCCGAAACACAAACTAGATGTCCGGTGTGATCCCAAGGTAAGAGTGAACACACTAAGGCCATGGATCATGCTGATCCCTAAGAGTGTAACGGGATTTAGGATACAACCTGCTCGTCGGCAAAGGACGTGCACCAAAGCCAAGAAGACTTACGGGGGCCTTGACAAGGATTCCCTAGTCCAGTCGAGAGTATTCCCGGTGGAGAGGTAGTCCAAGCCAAGAAAAGTGTGTAGAAAACTGGTCCGTCGTGCCTCGAGTGCTCGAAAGCTGAGGGAAGCGGTAACGGTGTACGAATCACGCGATTAAAATGAAGACAAGTCCATTAAAACAAATATGATATTAAGTAAATAGTTAACCAATTACCAGATATATTATTGAGCAATTTAACAAGGTTTCGTGGCAATCATTCATGTATAGTGTGTGCATGTGTAAGATAATCACGAGAGCAAGATTGATCGTGCACACATCTTTTATTTGATTAAAAATAGGTGAATATACTCAACATTCATTAACAGATCGTTACTGTTCTTACAGGCATGATTTGGGTTTAGCAGGGATTAAATGGGGCAATTAGCAAGGTTATACAAGCAAATCAGGATTTGGGCCGCTCTGTTAAGGTCGCGACGTAGGGTTAGATCGCGTTCAGGTCGCGACATAGAGTCGGGTCGCGATCAGGTCAAGTCGCGACAGGGTTTCTTGTCGCATTCATGTCGCGGCGCGGTGTCCGGTCGCATTCTGCTGAACTCGGCGCTGGAGTGAACCGGGAGGCAGGTCGCGACCAGTCAACCTGTCGCGATCAGATCGCGATGGGTCCTGGTGTCGTGACCCTCTCTGAGGTCGTGGCGGATCGGGCCGTCACGATCTCAGGGAGTGGCCCGAGCCCATAAAAGAGGGATTTGCCCTTTTTCCAGGTGGGTCTGCCTGACACATAGCTATTCAAAATTCGATAATAAATCATATAGAGGTTCAAAAAGCATGATATCAGTTCTAAACGAAAGTAGACTCATAGATCTACCAACATATACGGTTAATTTGAAAATAGACATGGTTTAGGCATGTTTTGATCAGGTTACATTTCAGTGACCTAAACATGTGCAGTCAAGGTTCAACGAATTAATTAACGATGAATACATGATGAAAATTATCAAAACTAGGTGCGTTCGAAAGCTAACAAGATGTAGTATTTATGAGAATTTTATCATGGTATGAAGTCAAGTATACACGAGGTTTACAAGCAAACATGAAGGGTCGGGTGCATGGATCTGACAGAGATTCAAAGAATTAATTCTCCCTCATGGGAGGTCGAAATAGAGCAAAACTAGGGACGTTTGAAAGCTAATACGATGTAGTATTAATGAGAATTTTCTCATGGCATGAGAACAAGTACATGCGGGGGTATAGAGCAAACATGAGAATTTGGGTTCATGATAACAGCAGGGTTCAAGCAATTAATTCGCCCAAATGGATGAGCGAAATACAACGAAACCAGAGGACTTTTGAAGGGGTTCATGAAATCTACTTAGGGTAATTTTTACACGAATTTAGCTTGAGAGATTGCCTACCTTGCTGTTGTAAAGAAAAACCTAATTTGATGATGAAAAAGAAGAGAAAATCCAAGCTTCAAGCCTCCTCCTCTCCTTGCTCTTCGTCCAAAACTTCTCCTCTTTGTCTCCAAGGATCTTAGACACGAACTAGGGTTGCTAGGGTTGAAATTTGGGGTGTTTTGTATGGTTAGAGTCCAAATACTAAAACTCATCCTTTTCTAATAAATCCGAATTTCTCTATTTATTTCCTTCTCTCCTTGTATTTATCCCATATTTTGGATGGAGGAGAGGTTAATTTCGTGGGTGAGGAGTTATGGTAAGGCTAGGACTCTTTTAGGATAGATTTAGGCTATTAAATTATTATTTTACCCCCTTTATAATTTCTATTATTTTTATTACGAATTCAACTAATTAAATCTCATCCCATCATGGGCTATCCCTATTTGGGCCCAAGCTATTGGGTTTGGGTTATTAGAGTAACCCATTAATAATTTAGCTTAATGGTATTACTTTAATTCCCTTTTATTCCATGTATTCTCCCTTTATTCTAATTAAATTAATTAAATTATTTATTTAATAAAAATTTTTTTTATTTAATATTTAAAAATCAAGGTTGCTACATCCTCCCCCTCTTAAAAAGAATTTGGTCCCCAAATTCATAGAATTATGAGAGGAAGAATGACTTACTGAATAAATCTGGATAATTTCGTCGCATTAATGCTTCGGGCTCCCACGTGACTCTTCAACTTCGTGGTTTCTCCAGAGTATCTTGACCACAGATATGGGTCGGTCCGAAGTTGTTGAATCTTCTTGTCCAAAATCTTTACCGGCTTTTCTTCATAAGTGATATCTCTGTTTAGACTGATGTCGTCATAGTTGATTACGTGTGACGGATCATACACATACTTCCTCAGCATGGACACATGGAACACATTATGCACTATGGAGAACTGGGGAGGTAGTGCCAGTCGATATGCCACCTCGCCAATTCTATCCAACACTTTGAATGGACCTATGAATCTTGGTCTCAATTTGCCTTTCATCCAAAATCTTTGGAATCCTCTGGTTGGGGATACTTTTAGCATTACATGATCTCCAGCTTGAAATTCTAAGTCTCTTCTTCTTTTATCAGCATAGCTCTTTTGCCTGGACTGAGCTATCTTAATCCTGTCTCTGATAATCTGTATGTCCCAACTAGTGTTCTGCACCATGTCTGGTCTCAGCCATTGCTGTTCTCCTATCTCATTCCAGCACATTGGTGATCTGTAACTTCTACCGTAAAGTGCTTCAAATGGTGCCATCTTAATGCTGGCCTGATAGCTATTATTGTAGGCAAATTCTATTAGAGACAACTGTTCATTCCAATACCCCTCAAAGTCTATAGCACAAGCTCACATCATGTCTTCCACTATCTGATTTGTTCTTTCAGTCTGTCCATCCGTCTGTGGGTGGAAAACAGTACTGAAATTTAACTTGGTTCCCAATGCCGTTTGAAGTCCCATCCAGAATCTAGAAGTGAATCTGGGATCACGGTCTGAGACAATGGATACTGGGACTCCATGCAATCTCACAATTTCCTTTACATACAATGCTGCAAGTACATCCACACTCCGTGTACTCTTAATTGCAAGGAAATGTGTGGACTTAGTCAAATGGTCCACAATGACCTAGATAGCATCGAGTCCACCACGAGTTCGGGGTAAACCCATGATGAAATCCATTCCGATGCTTTCCTACTTCCACCGGGTATGTTCAGGGGTCTAAGTACACCCGCAGGACGACGGTGTTCTGCTTTTACCTGCTGACAAGTGAGGCAGTGTGCGGCATGCTCAGCCACCTCACGCTTCATGTTTGGCCACCAAAATGACCTTCATATCCTGGTACATCTTGGTTGCGCCTGGATGAATGTGTACTTGGTCTTGTGGGCTTCATCCATTAGTTTCATTTTCAACTCTTCATTGTCGGGCACACATGTCCTAGCTTGGAATAATATCCTTCCATCTTCAGCGATGGAGAAGTCTGGCTTGTCAGCTATAGTCTCCTGACTCGAACTAGGAATAGATCATTTTCCTGATGCTCTCTGATCTCGGCAAATATGTCAGGTTGAGCTCTAAGGTTAGCAACTATCATCTTATCACTTCTCTGCTCAATTCAGATCCAGTCTGGAAAAATTGTTCTAATAATTGCATCTCACCCATTACTAGACAAGATAAGGAAGCTACTGGCTTTCTGCTAAGCTCATCAGCTACTGCATTACCTTTACCTGGGTGGTATTGAATATTGAAATCAAAATCTTTCAAGTACTTCAGCCATCTTCGTTGTCGTATATTGAGCTCCTTCTGAGAAAATAAGTACTGTAAACTCTGTGGTCGGAGTAGACAATAAATTTCTCCCCATATAGGTAATGCCTCCAGATCTTGAGTGCAAATACTACTGCAGCCAATTCTAAATCATGGACTGGATAGTTGACTTCATGTGGCTTCAACTGCCTTGAGGAATATGCTATCACCTTTTCATTCTGCATTAACACGCAGCCTAAACCAATTCCAGATGCATCGATGTAGACTGAGAATCCTATGCCTTCGACTGGTAATGTGAGGACAGGTGCAGATGTCAGTAATTTCTTGAGTGTCTGAAAGCTCTTCTCACATTCCTTGCTCCAGACATAAGGATTCTCCTTCCGTGTAAGATGCGTAAGAGGAACGGCTATCTTGGAGAAGTCTTTTATAAATCGTCTGTAATAACAGCCAGTCCAAGAAAACTTCTTATCTCTGTGACATTGGTCGGCCTTTCCCAGTTCAACACAGCCTCTACCTTGGAAGGATCGACAACGATACCATCCTTGGAAATAACGTGGCCTAGGAATGACACATCCTCGAGCCAGAATTCACACTTGCTTAATTTGGCGTAGAGCTTGTTGTCCCGCAGAATCTGCAGAGCAATCCTCAGATGCTCCTCATGCTCTTCCTTGGTTTTAGAATATATGAGAATTCATCAATAAAAACACGATGAACTTGTCGAGGTAAGGCCCAAATGCTGTTCATTAGTTGCATGAAAGCTGCAGGAGCATTGGTTAGTCCAAAAGGCATGACTACAAATTCATAATGACCGTACCTGCTCCTGAAAGCCGTCTTGTAAATGTCTGCATCTTTAATCCTCATCTGATGATATCCCGATCTAAGGTCAATCTTAGAAAAATACTTTGCTCCTGATATCTGATCAATAACTCATCGACACGTGGCAGAGGGTACTTGTTCTTGATAGTGAGATTGTTCAACTGCTTGTAATCGATGCATGACCTCATGGATCCGTCCTTCTTCTTGACGAATAACACTGGTGCTCTCCAAGGAGAAGTACTTGGTCTAATAAAACTCTTTTCTAAGAGTTCCATCAATTGCTCCTTCAATTCTTTTAATTCAGCGGGGGACATCCTGTAGGGTTGTTGCGTGAAACCAGTGCAGCTCCAGGTATGAGATCAATTGAGAAATTGACTTCTCTTTCAGGTGGTGTGCCTGGCAGCTCATCAGGAAACACATCTGGGTATTCTTGCACTATGGGATGTCTGATATCTTAACTGCTTTCTTTTCAACTACGATGGCGACAAGAAACGCCACACTCCCTTTCCTTATCATATTATGTGCTTTGATGGCAGAGCGAGAGACAAGTGCCTCTTGTGTCTACGTCCCGTAAAGGTCAACTTAGGGAATTCACTGAAGGAAATCTTCCCCTTTGACAATCCACGATAGCCCCATACGTGGATAGCCAGTCGGCTCCCAGAATACATCGTAGCCCTCCATGGGCATACAGATCAGATCGGCTCTAAGATTGAGTTCACCAACCTTACATCGGCTAATGGAAATATTTATTCAATTGAGCCCTTTCTCTAGTGGTGTTGTGACAGGTAATTCAAATGTCATAGATACAGGTTTTTCTATTAAGGTATCAGCAAATGCTTGTGATACAAATGAATGTGTAGCACCAGTATCGAACAAAACAAATGCTGATTGAGAAAAGACTGGTAAAGTACCTTCAACAACTCCACCTTCCTCGGTGGTCTCAACCTCTTGCAAGGCCTGCAATCTGCCTGGTTTCTTTTGTCCCATAGGATGCTTCTCCTTCTCTTGCTCCTTTAGCACAAGGCACTCGGAAATGCGGTGATTGTGATTTCCGTAATGCAGGCAGGCGCCTACTTTCTCCAGCACTCAGCAGCAGTGTGACCAGGCTTGTCACAATGCTCACAATTGGTCTTGTTGGTGTTTGGAGGAGTAGGTTCTTGGGCTTTCATTCCTGGCTTGGCCCTCTAGTGATGTTGAACGGCCGCTTTTTGCCATTTGTGGGCTTGCTGGAGGAACTGGATGTTGGTTCTTCTAACTACTATCCCCTTGATGCGATCAGTCAGATCGGTCGCATCTTCTAGTAATTGAGCCTTCTTGACCATTTCAGCATATGTCTGAATGTCCATGGGTGCAAGTTGAGTAATATAAGAAGGATTAAGCCATTGAGGAACTGCCTAGCTTCATCTTCTCTGTATTGACAAGGTGATTGGCGTAGCGTGCCAATCGGGAGAACTGCGCTTCATATTCAGCGACAGTAAGGTGCCTCTACTTTAATGCGGAGAACTCAACGGCTTTCCTCTCTTGGACTCTTTCTGAAAAATATTTGGAGTTGAAATATTCCTTGAACTCCACCCATGTGAATTGTGCTTCGGCTCTTGTTGCCTTAACGAACTCCCACCACGCACGGGCGTCCCTCTCGAGCTGGAATGTTGCAAGTAAAAGCTTGTCACCATCCACGCATTGCATGATGCGGAAAATGCGCTCTATCTCCTTGAGCCAATTCTCATCCTTGTCAGGATCAGTGGTCCCACTGAAACGAGGCGGATTTAAGTTACGAAAGTTCCTGTGTAGTTCACCAGCTCCTCGGTTTATGTTGTTATTAGCTCCAACAGCCTGGAGCAATGCCTGAGTAAGCTGTTGGATTGTGTGTTGCATGTCACGGAGTTGAGCACGCTCCGCTGCCATTGCTAGTGTTTAAGTTCCTTCAAAAGAGAATTTTAAATGTAAGTCATTGAGTTTGCACTAAGTTTGTGCGTGTGTGCGTTTATTTTATCTCATTACCCTTGGTTCTACCCATCTCACATAGGTATGAAATTAGACTCTAAGTCGAGGCAGGTCAAACCTAGATCATCCTATACTTAAGAATAACCTAAGCTCTGATACCACAAAACTGTAACGCCCCGACGCGGAATATCAGAGCGGGATTACAGTTATTAAATAGTATAGAGCAAGAAATAAATAACAAACCATTGCACATCTGAATAACACCAAATAAACTCCAATTTCATTAATAATCCACCAGTCATCATTACATTCATAATAACTCATCAAACTTCAAGAACTATCTATTACATCAATGTATCAGAGCCAAAACTAGGGCCCATAGTACTTTATTCAAAATCAAAACTATTACATAATGACTAACGGCTCACTAATCATAAACTATACTAACTGACTACTACTAGGCAGCACTGGTTGCCGAAATGGTCACTCCTGGTCATCATCCTCATTCCCGTCCTCATGAGTGTGGTCTCCATCCGACTCACCTGAACACATTCAACAAAGATGCAGGATGAGAGAATAACGCCAAGTAGGGCTTAATATCTCGTGTAAACAAACATGCTTTAAGTGTTTAACATTTTATCAAGCAGGATAACTAGCAAAAACGAGCAAGTATGAGAACGATCAAGTATAGTCGTGACAGTAAGATCACAAGACAAGAACACCTTCACAGGTAACAAGTACAACAAAAGTTTTGGCCATATATCAAGATAACAAGTAAATTGCACAGCAGTGCACAAGCAAGTAAATCAAGTAACATGCGTTTGGTCGATCATCTTATCAACCACAAGTCAAGTAACGTAAACATTTCATGAGTAGTATGATTGTCATAGATTAATCTTGTGTGTCATGCATTTGGTGTATGCCATCACCTGACCATTAGACCCTCGCGAGTTAAAGCCTTTCGGGTGCTCCTCTCAAGGACCAGATCGGGCCCTTATAATGTTGCCCAGCATAGTCATGTTTTTATCTTAGACAATCACACGATGGCCAATAGAGTACCAAGAATAGATGAGAGTAACAGACGAGTAGATTGGAGTCTAGAGAGAGAACGTGAACAGATGAGAGTATAGAGACAATAGACGAGACATGGGTATAATCGAAAAAACAACGTTTAAACGGGCGATAATAGCAGTTGCACAGCACAGTCGTATCCTGACAGTCTGGTAGAAATCACTACCATCCATAGTCGTGCCGAAACACAAACTAGATGTCCGGTGTGATCCCAAGGTAAGAGTGAACACACTAAGGCCATGGATCATGCTGATCCCTAAGGTGTAACGGGATTTAGGGTACAACTGCTCGTCGGCAAAGGACGTGCGCCAAAGCCAAGAAGACTTACGGAGGCCTTGACAAGGATTCCCTAGTCCAGTCGAGAGTATTCCAGTGGAGAGGTAGTCCAAGCCAAGAAAAGTGTGTAGAAAACTGGTCCGTCGTGCCTCGAGTGCTTGAAGGCCGAGGGAAGCGGTAACGGTGTACGAATCACGCGATTGAAACAAAGACAAGTCCATTAAAACAATAGGATATTAAGTAAATAGTTAACTTAATTACCAGATATATTATTGAGCAATTTAACAAGGTTTCGTGGCAATCATTCATGTATAGTGTGTGTATGTGTAAAATAATCACGAGAGCAAGATTGATCGTGCACACATCTTTTATTTGATTAAAAATAGGTGAATAATACTCAACATTCATTAACAGATCATTATTGTTCTTACATTGCATTATTTGGGTTTAGTAGGGATTAAATGGGGCAATTAGCAAGGTTATACAAGCAAATCAGGGTTTGGGCTGCTCTGTTAAGGTCGCGACATAGGGTTAGGTCGGACATAGAGTCGGGTCGCGATCAGGTCAAGTCGCGACAGGGTTCTTGTCGCATTCATGTCGCGGCGCAGTGTCCGGTCACATTCTGCTGAATCGGGCACTGAAGTGAACCGGGGGGTAGGTCGCGACAGTCGACCTGTCGCGATCAGATCGCGACGGGTCCTGGTGTCGCGACCCTCTCTGAGGTCGCGACAGATCGGGCCGTCGCGATCTCATGGAGTGGCCCGAGCCCATAAAAGAGGGATTTGCCCTTTTTCCAGGGGGTTTGCCTGACACATAGCTATTCAAAATTTGATAATAAATCATATAGAGGTCCAAAAAGCATGAGATCAGTTCTAAACGAAAGTAGCTCATAGATCTACCAACATGTGCGGTAAATTTGAAAATAGACAAGGTTTAGGCATGTTTTGATCAGGTTACATTTCAGTGACCTAAACATGCGCAGTCAAGGTTCAACGAATTAATTAATGATGAATACATGATGAAAATTATCGAAACCAGGTGCGTTCGAAAGCTAACAACATGTAGTATTTATGAGAATTTTATCATGGAATGAAGTCCAGTATACACGAGGTTCACAAGCAAACATGAAGGGTCGGGTGCATGGATCTGACAGAGATTCAAAGAATTAATTCTCCCTAATGATAACCAATGAACATCACTCATACTTGATTTTGATGATGACATATTATGATTTTGATGATGAAATGTTGAACATGTTATACATTCTATATATATCACAATAATGCTTAAACAACATGTTCTTGATGTTTAATATCTCAGATTTTAATGATAATATCTTGTACTAATGATTTATGTGTTAAATTTACAGGTGTATACAGATTTTGTCATGGTAGTGTCGACACACCCACTACTGGTGTCGACACAGGGTTTCAAACCCTAAGGCAAAATGATGAAGAAAAGGTCAAGTGTGTCGACACAGCCTCAAGTGGTGTCGACACTAGACCCAGCTCCCAAAGAACCCAGTTGACAGGTCTGTATAGTGTGTCGACACAGCCTCAAGTGGTGTCGACACTAGATCCAATTCCCAGAAGACCTGTTTGTTAGTTCTAGACAGTGTGTCGACACAACCTGAAGTAGTGTCGACACTAGTGACTCTTCCTAGTGAACCAATTCTGTCAGTTTGGGACAGTGTGCTGACACACTCCTTGGACAGGTCGACACACTTCAAAAACTTTTTCACTTAAGTTCCATCTAGACACGTGGTCGTTGGGGTTCAGGGGAATCTGCCTAGGTTTTTGTGCCCACGTACCCTAAGGCTTCTTATGGATATATGGGGCTATAAATACCTATGTCTTTGGCACTCCAAAGCATCCCACGCAAGACAAGAGCCAAGAGCTTTCTGGAAGAAGGGAAGGAGAGCGGGAAAAAGGCATTTGCATCTAGAGGAGCAGAGCAGCGCCGCCAAGGGAAGAAGAAGGAGAAGAAGAGGAGGAGCTCGTGATTGGAGCAGCGCTGGTCCAGAAGGAGATCCAGCCGAGTTTGTACTTGGTTAGAGTGTCAATTTCTCTGGGAATCTATGTATGTGTTCTACATAGATCTCCCAATTCTATTGTCTCTACCATTTCTATTGTATTGAGATAGATCGTGCTAGAGGATATATTCTCTAAGTGTGCTTGGTCTAGCAGAACTGGATCTATTGTGATCCAGAGGTTTGAGTACTTTGTACTCTGTTTTGAGCCGTTGTGCTCTGGTGCTTGAGCCGTGGTGCTCAAGGGCTTGTGAATTTGCTGAATTCACAAGTGGTCTTTGGAGTAGGTCGTTGTGCCTATCTCCTGGGTTCTTTGAGTTGTTGAACTCAAAGAGGTTAGAGTCATCGTGCTCTAGTTTGTACTGCACTTGTGCTAGTGGTTCCTCCGTTGTGAGGAGGTGGACGTAGGAGACACAAGTTGTGCTCTCCGAATCACCTTAAAATCTTCAGTGCACTGTGGTTGATGTGTGGTTTGCTGTTCTTATTCACTATATTCACACACCACATTTGGATCTGATCGAATTGTGTGTTTTACTTATTTTAATTCAGCTGCTATACACACAATTTCTTAGTTCATTTACCAAAGTCACCTATCCGATCCCCAACACTAGGGATGTTTGAAAGCTAATACGATGTAGTATTAATGAGATTTTCTCATGGCATGAGAACAAGTACATGCGGCGGTATAGAGCAAACATGAGAATTCGGGTTCATGATAACAGCAGGGTTCAAGCAATTAATTCACCCAATGGATGAGCGAAATATAACGGAACTAGAGGGCTTTTGAAGAGGTTCATGAAATCTACTTAGGGTAATTTTTACACGAATTTAGCTTGAGAGATTGCCTACCTTTGCTTGCTGTAAAGAAAAACCTAGTTTGATGACGAAAAAGAAGAGAAAATCCAAGCTCCAAGCCTCCTCCTCTCCTTGCTCTTCGTCCAAAACTTCTCCTCTTTGTCTCCAAGGATCTTAGACACGAACTAGGGTTGCTAGGGTCGAAATTTGGGGTGTTTTGTATGGTTAGAGAGTCCAAACTTACTAAAACTCCTTCCTTTCCTAATAAATATGAATTTCCCTCTTTATTTCCTTCTCTCCTTGTATTTATCCCCTAATTTTGGATGGAGGAGAGGTTAATTTCGTGGGTGAGGAGTTATGGTAAGGCTATGACTCTTTTTAGGATAGATTTAGGCTATTAAATTATTGTTTTACCCCCTTTATAGTTTCTATTATTTTTAATTGTGAATTTCACCTAATTAAATCTCATCCCATCATGGGCTATCCCTATTTGGGCCAATCTATTGGGTTTGGGTTATTAGAGTAATCCATTAATAATTTAGCTTAATGGGTATTGCTTAATTCCTTTTATTCCATGTATTCTCCCTTTATTCTAATTAAATCAATTTAATTATTTATTTAAATAATTTTATTTATTTATTAGTATTTAAAAATCAAGGTTGCTACAAAATGTATGTGTATATACATGCATGCGCCTTTGTCATTTCTCGGTATGAACTCCATGCATGCATGCATGCCTCTTTCTGATTTGTTCTTGTAAGATCATGTGCCCCATGAAAATTTCCTTTCATCCAGCTTCTCTCTGATTTGGACCATGTCTCTTCTTATATCACTTTTTTTGAGTTATAGAATTTGATTTTGAAGTCCATCTTCCTCTTCTGCATTTACCACCCATTGTTCCTCGTTGAAACTGCTATTGCTCTAAGTAGCTTGGTGTTGCAAGCATTACTCTGCCCCACAAGCACTAGGCAAGAATGCACTCATTACAGGAAAGAGTGGATACATAGCCAGTTGCAAATCGTACAATTAATCATTTACATATCGTAGATATGTATAATTAGACGGCTTATTAAACTCATCTACATAAGAAACATATGTAGACAGTTACGAACCTCTCTACGTAATTTATGTAGACGGCTACAGAAAAGTCATATATATAGAATATATATAGATGAATAAATAAACCGTCTACATATGTTTCTTATGTAGGCGGTTAAACGCCGTCTACTTAACTTATGTAGACGGCTGTTAGATAGCTATCTACATATGTCGTGTATGTAGTCACCCTAATATTTCCCCTGCACTCAACTTTACCCCATTTTCCTCCTCCTCTTTCGTCGATGCAACCTATCGCCTGGGTGACTTGCTCCATTGCCGCCTGTCACCGCTGGAGTTCATTGTACCCCTCTTTCTCTTACGATATGTACCCTCTCGATTGCCCTGCCCCCTCTCTCTTTCTCTCTCCCTCTCTCTCTCGGGCGTCTTCGTCCCTCTCCCTCTCTCGATCTGGCTATCGCTCTCTCTCTTCCTCTTTCTCGTCCTCTCTCTTGTCTACCTTGCTCTCTCGGCCTCTCCATCTCTCTTGCGTGCCGCAATGGGAGGGGGTGGCTAACTTGGGGGGGGGGGGGGGGTGGCCGATTGTGGGGTGGGGGTGCTATGGGAGGGGGAGGCTGGCTATGAGAGGGGGAGTTGTGGCTAGTTGTGGGAGGGGGGTGGTTGACTGTGGGGTTGGGGTATTGGGAGGGGGTCGCTAGCTTTAGGAAGAGATTGGTGGGGGGGGGGGGGGGGGGGTTCGGCTAGGTGGGTTGGGGGGGTGCGACAGTGAGAGGAGGAGGTGGGGGTGCCCTCATCCAACTTTGAGTTATTTCATTATAGCATCCTCATGATACTAATGAAAAGACATATAAATCATTAAAGCTCATGTTTCCCATGTTGTATAAGCAATAAGCAATTATCTTTATTCTGTTATTGAGAAAAATAGCTTATAATCACACCACCATTGTGATTATGACAGAAAGCACATGTTTTTTCCCCTCTATGACTACTCCTATGCAAGTGATACCATATAGTCGACTTCTAATTTTACTCAATTAACACGCTTCTAAAAGACCTTAAATAAAAATCCTTGTTGCAAGTATTTAATTCTTGTTAGCTATACAAATAATTAAATCTCTTGCTCTGATTGATAGCGGAGACTTGAAGACTATGAATAATATGGTTGCAACTAGAAGATGTCTAGTCAATTAACAACATTTGCATGGAGTAATGCTTATTCTACATTAATTGTTGAGGTGACAAATAATTTTCATATGATTGGCCTACATGAGAATGACATACATGAAAACAACACATTTTAAGATAACAAGACATTTATACATATTGTCTCATGCGTTGCTACTTGCATATCGGCCAACCATGTAGACATTCACTTACTAGTATTTAAACACTTGCCTTTTCATATGAACCAATTTTTGCCATTATTTTTGGAGTTCCACAACCAACTCTTGGACGGTGTTACAGGCTCTGTAAAGACCAACAAGAAACGCTATGGGAGGGAGCTCTGATTGGGTGGGTAGGGGGGTCTCACTGTATGCACACAGTGAGAAAGGAGGAGAGGCAAATCTTTCTTCTCTTGCCATATTATAGTGAAATGCCAATTTCATCTTGTTCTTACATTTTGTAATTACTGATATTCCTGCCATGCTATGTAATGTACTGAATAAATTGTATTGATTTACCCATCTTTTATTAATATATTTTTTTGTAAAATATGATGACAGGTTTTGTTCAACGCGTGCAGAGATCGATCTGGTTGCTTTCATCTTTTGAGTCTCTTTGTTCAGTAAGATCCAGCGAGCCTGAGTGGTGGCTAGTTAATGCAGCGAGCCTGGGTGGTGGCTCATCTTTCGTTAATCTAGTGAGCCTGGGTGGTGGCTTAACTTTATATTATGTGTGGATGTGTGAGTATATTTTTGCAGGACGTGTGGATGTGTGAATGGATTTTTGTGGCAAGATGTGTGGATGTGTGAGTATATTTTTTGCAAGATGTGTGAATATATTTTAATGCAGGATGCAAGTGTTGGATGAAACATATGAATGTGAGAATGAGTGGACCTTATTTGTTTTTTTACCCGTTCAAGACTTTTGTTACGATATATATTGTTGTTGTCTTTTGATAGTAATGTCATATATTGAGCATACAGTCTTGAATTGTCCAAATTGGACAGTCTGTAGATATTTGATCATCTGTTGTTCTCTATTATATAGGTTTTGAGATTGTCTTAAAATTTCGACAGTACCTCCTCACTCTTCTCTAATATACCTACTAATTTTAACTACTCTTCTTATCACTTGTATTCTATGCAAGTGATTTTCTGAGCATAGTTAAAATTAGTAAATAATATTGGTATATAGGGAAGTGTGGGAAGATGCTGCCGAAATTTTAAGAAAATCTCAAAACACATATAATAAAGAACATCTGATGATCAATATCCCTAGATGGGCAAGATTTCATGTAGGTACCCTCCTTTTCTTTGTAAGAATGTGTGCATATAGATAATTGTGAAAAATGTGGATTTTCTCCCAGTACAGGGAAGATGTGCTGAAATTTTCTTCGAATTATATGTTCATACATAATTATGTTATTGAATAAATAGGTTTGTACATATGATGTGATTTAATTCATATCTAATATTTTTTTACTGAACACAGATGAAGACTAGAAACTTGTAGATAAATTGAGAAAGATTTTGGAAAATAGTTTTAAAGTTATGTTCAAGAATTAAACGATGCAAATGATCCTCGATGCACTCAAGATATCCAAGTTTTGTCACAAACACCATCAAGAATTGCTTATTCATATTCAGGCTATATTGCAAATGGATTTAGGTTTCATACAAGAACTGTAGATTATACAAAGCAGATAAGCCATGTCGTGTTGTTGTGGTTACAGATCTTAATAATAAATGTGATGGCTATTTTGGACATCTTAAGAATGTTGTGGAAATATGTTTTGGCCATAACATATATGTTATATTATTTGAGTGTGGACTGGTGAGATGTTTATTGTGAAGGCAGAGGCTTCCAAGTTGACAAATATGGGATCATCAGTCTGAACACAAGTCAGAAATTGGGGAAAATTGAGTCATTTGCACTTGCCCAACAAGTAGAGCAGGTGTTTTATGTGGACGATAATAGAAGAACAAGATGGAACATTCCTGTCAGAGCACAACCCTAATACTATTATAACATGCAGGATGAAGTGCCTGAGGATGACATGTTGAAGCATATCAAGAAAATTTGTTTGATATGCATATAACTAGAGAAATATTTGATACGGATGTAACTAAAGGAATCAATATGAGAGATGGATAATATATGGAAACGTAATTTTTTGCAAGATGTGAATGTGTCGATTTAATTTTTTTTTTTTTTACAGAATGTGAATGTATGGATGTAAATATATTCTTACCCAATGTGAATGTGTGGAAGTGATTTTTTTTTCATAAGTATGCTCTTGATATAGGGGAGATGCTGTCGAATTTTTTATAAAGTATACACTGTTTATTAATATCAAAATTTTCAGATATAAATTCACACAGTAGATCTCGGGTTCGGAGATCACTAACTGTGGATGACATGCCAGGTCGTTCATCCCAAGGCTTTGTTGCTGGACATCATTCGGTTCCTTCTCAGGCCCTTGTTCCTACCACTTAGGGGGTATCTTCTGTTGGTATATTTTCACATTCAGTAGCATTGCAATTTATATTTATTTTAATTTCATAAAATCTAATCTTTTTATTTATGTATATATCTTTACATAGAGACATCGTCGTGGGGTCGGAAGATTGGTCGTTGGGGTCCCTCTAGAGGTGCCACAGAGAGGAGGATAGAGCCTGGGCATAAGTGGAATGTGTGAGAGTGATCGGTGGATACGATGTAAGTAAGCAAGGGACAAACTTTATAAGCCATATGGGCATTGTCGTTAGGTTGCATTGCAAAATATGATAGAATTTTTTTTCCAAGATGCTTGAAGAGACAAAGAATGGAACATAATTAGATTAATATTTTGTAACGGCCCCGACACCCGAACCCCCGGCTTCCACCGAGAATCCGACAGTCGACACTGCCGCCCACGGGCCCGAAGACCCAGAAGGGCTAACGGACCAGTCTAACAAGATATGTCACAGAATTAAATGACAATAACAAGTACTAAAATGTACTAAAAAGTGAAAGAGAACGTCAACCACAAGTACAAATCTAGTACAGTCCCAAGTAACAAATACACATGTTGAAGGAAAAGGGGATAATAGGTCCCTTAGGGGCATACGTGAAGAATCGAGAAGTACTGGGAACACTGAAATAAACATGCAAATGGGTTCCTACACATGATCACTACCTTGCCCATGCAATTCCCACATGAAGAACCCCAATTCATGCATCACACAAACTATTCTACATGCAAACAGGATAGAAACCATGGTAGAGTTCCCCTACCAATGAAGGAAGCATAATTCCGACACCACCACAGGATTTCTCGTGCTCCAACGCTCGTCCACATGTTGAAATCACACCGAACGAACTCCAATTGCCCCCAAATCGCCCCAAATCTCCTTCACAGTTACTGCAGCATCTTCCCCAGGCCTGAGCAGTGCAATGGCACTGTTCGGCCGGGGAAGATACACTTAACACAACATAATCAAATCGCGGCATACATACCCGACGCGTTAAGAAATGCGTCCAACGTTGCCGACGCGACTAAAACCCGCGACGTCGTGCATGCGCCACATGGCGCATGCAGCAACGACCACGTAACGGCGGTGCAAAATCGCGTCCCATATAGCGACCGCGGTTAATATCCTAATCGCGTCGGGAAAACCGGACGCGATAACCCATGAGAATCGCGTCGTCTATAGGCGACACGTTCTCAAAGATCCCGATAGAGCCCTGCTTGGGCTGGGATGCCCAGCTCTTCAGCCTCCCAAAAAACCTGCAAAAATGTGCATTGACCTCCATGGTCTAATAATGGGCCACACACTGGCCCCCAAACCCGGTAAACCTCGATCCGAACGTACCGGTTATTACAGATGGTCAGGTCTGAATAGGACTTTAGGGTCACGACAAGTTGGTCGTTGCGTTCATTACTGAACGCGACCACCAAGTTGTCACATTCTCAAATCTGTGGCCTATATAGGCTGGGCCATCAGATCTATCTCCCTTCATCCCCTTTTCTTCTTCCTCTCCTCTTCCCTTCCTCCCTTCTGTCTGAGGCTAGCTGTGGAGGTCTTCTTCTCTGACTTGGTGGAGATTGATAAGGGGTGGATCTTCCTTGCGTGCAGGAGGGTGTACCTTTCTTGTGGACAGCATGAGCGTGGAGCTTGGAACGAGGAGGAGGTAGCCATGCACACGAGAAGACCCCAACGAGTTGGCTCTTCTATATGAGGTAGGGACTCTCAACTTTTCCTCTAGTTCTATCATGCTAGGGCCTCCATCCCCTTCTCCAAGCCTTGTAGACTCCATGCTAGGGATGAATGCATGCTTTGGGTTGCATTGAGCTTGTTTGGGAGTATGGAGTTTGAGTGTTCCATGTTGTGCATGTGAGGTTCTTAGAGTGTAGGCTCTTCTCCTTGACATGCATGGGTGTGGATGATGGTGGTTTGTGTTGCTATCATGTGCTTACATCATTCTCCATGATCCCCTCCCCTTGTTTACACCGGAATCACCATTTTGGGGCGTTTTTGGAGGTCTCCATTTGGCACCCAGGCCTAGAACGCGACGTGTCACCCCGACGCACACCCTATCGTGTTCTGTTGCAACAGGGTGGTTGTCACCTTCTGACCAGGTTCTGTTGAGGGGCTTGTGGAGGTCTGGGTGGACAATCGGACCTCTGTCTGTGGTCCCGACAAGGGCCTTGTCGTGACCTAGAGCGCGACGCTTCCCTCGTCGCCTTCTGACTCGAGTCATGACAGGCAGGGTGTCACCTTCAGGTGGCGACGACCAGTGTGTCGCCTCCTCTGAGAAAGCGATAGTGACCCTATCGCCTTCTCAGACAAAGAGTGACTAGCGACCTATTCGGAGTTATTTTCGATGCATCTCTATTTGCTTGGCACCTATGTTTTTCCTAGCACGGTTCTATACTAGTCGTTCACCCAATGCTTGGCACTTGAGAGCTTGTCCCGTTAGAGGTTGTTACAGTTACCTGGGACCTCCCGTCCCCGCGCGCTGGTTGAGGGAGTTCTCTCTGGTGGCGGGAGTGCTCGAGTTACGAACTCCAGTAGTGAAAGGGAAAACAGTGGGGACAATGGCATAGAGTCTTTTGCTGAGCTCTCTTAATTGTTCTGGATGCCGAGTTGGTTCTGGGTGTTCTTCCGGCGCATATCAGCTAGTTCTTCTCACTGCCTCACTCTACATGGTTCCAGTACCATCTAGAGGGTCCAGGCGTGGGACCGTAGTCCGAAAAGGCTACGGCAGTTGTGTGGTTACTTTTAGTTCCACATCCTACTCCGACGGGAGGTGGTAGACATGGACTGATGGTCGAGGGTAAAGTGTGCGGCGCTGCTGACCAGTTGACTAGTGGTAGTTGTTATGTGACTAGTGTCTTTTTCCAAACAATTTTCTCTGTCTGTGTTTACAGCCTTGGGGTTCGGCCCCGTGTCGTGGTTACACGTGTTTTCAGTTCTGCCGTGTTAGACCGATGGCCGTGTAGTTTACTTTCCATTTCCGCACTTACTCTATTAGTAGAATAGATTATCTTATTTACTTTCAGTTAAAACATATATCTATTCTGCCTGTTAGAACTAGTGAGAGATTGGTAGTCCCTATTGGGCTTCTTCGTGAAGCTCATTCCCTCCTTTTCAAGTGAGGTTTCACAGCAGTACCTTCTGCGGCATACAGAGGATGATGGTGCTGACGAGGAAGATGAAGAAGATGCTGAAAATGAAGAAGACTCCCAGTCTGAGCCACTAGATGCTCCGGGAGATGCTACTGCTGATGTTGCTGAGCCTTCCATCCGTCAACTGCTTGCTCATTACAACACTTCAGATGACAACAGGGTTTGATAGGCTCAATGCAAGAATGGACACAATGGACTCTAGCATTGCAGCACTGGATTCGCGTCTGGACACCATTATTACTGAGCGTCCTATACAGCCACCTGATGAAGATGCTTAGCTAGTTTATGTGTCTAGGATTGACTCCAGTCCTGTTATCTTAGTTTCATTTGAATCCTATTCTGTTTTATGTAATGTTGCTTTCAAATGGTAATCATGCCATGTCTTTCCCTTTACATGTATTTCTCCTATTAGCACCTCATGTACGGTGTATGCCTTATGGAAAATCAATGCAAATCCTTTGTTCTGTGCATAATACATGTGTCTCTGGTGTGTGCTTTTGGATGTTGTCAAAAGGGGGAGAAAACTCAATTGTGCACTTACTTAATTGATTAATTTTGTCATCATCAAAAAGGGGGAGAATGTTGGGTTCACATTCTAAATCATAAATACAACATGTTTTTGATGATGAACAATGTAAACAAATGTGAACAATGTGAATTGAGTTTAATGCATGAGATCTTCATACAATGACTTGTCACAATAACTTGGTACAATGCTTGATTATATATGTTCATAATATCTCACTAACTATGTTTACTAATGTAGAGATATACCATGCAAGACATGTGCCAACAACAAGTATGAAAGATCAAGAAAAGTCAAAAGACAGTGTACCTGTCGACAGCCATCAAGACCATGTCGACAGATACCAATAGTCAGCAACATACATGTTCTGGAAAACAAGCCCTGTCAACAGCAACAAAGCCTCCTGTCACAGAAGCATACAGTCAGAAAATCACAGTTCTGGAAAACATGTGCCTGTCGACAGCACCAAGGCACCTGTCGACAAATGCACACAATGAAAGCTTCAACAGAACTTCCAGACTTCTGGAACTTGGCACACTGTTGATCCCTGTCGACAGCAGGTGTATGACCTGTCGACAGACGTACAGAAGCTTCATATACGGGAAGTTTGAAAGTTACCAAACTTGGTGTTTCCTTCTACCACGTCTCTCCATATGTAAACACCAATATATAAACATCATTTTTGAAGCAAATCTCGTACACAAGCAGCCTCCAAGCAAAAACCCTAAAGAGTTCTCAAGAAAAGTCTTGTTCTGCTGCTCTGCTTCAACCTACCGCCCAGAACCAAGAAGAGAAGTCTCTCCAGCGGAAGGTGAAGCCTGAACGTCGTGGATTCAAGTGTCTCCATCAACTTGTGATCATCAAGACGAAGTTTGAAGTCCAGCCAGACGTTCACCAGAAGAGTTTACAAATTTGGATTTGTTCTTCAACTCGCAAACTCTTCTCTGTTTCTATTTTTTCATATCTGTGTGTGTTTTGTGTTTCAAGCAGTCCTTGTGCTTGATACACATGTGTGGGTGTTGATCTGATCGTGGTTGCACATTAGACAATACGTGTGTGTGAGTTGTAGTTTGTGAACTAGCTTATAAGCAGATTGTTCTGCATGTGTGTGTGGCCCGTGGATGTAGGATACACGAGTTGTGTACTCAGAACCACGTAAATCTGCGTGTCTCGTGGTTTGAACACTTTTACACTAGATGTTTGGTAGGCACAGCGTCTATACACACGTTGTAGTTTGCTATCTATCTGTCATCAAGTCACACACATCCACACATAGCTTAGAGTTTAATATTGTTTTGATAATCTGTGTTTTAAAGAAAAGAAGGTGATAAACATTTTTAATCGGCAGTAATCTATTCAACCCCCCTTCTAGATTACCATATAGGGAATTCCGTAACCCTTCACCCTGAAAGGTGTCCAGCACAGTGGACGCGTTCTTGTGAACGCGTCGCTTACACCCGATGCGATTCAGGGTTTAATAGCGTCTTGAATGTCCGACACGATTTGAAAGGTATTAGCGGTGTCTGTATTGGACGCGACTTAGAAAGTGGCCACCCGAGCACTGGTGTGCTGTGGTCTATTTGTTCGGTTTTTGTCCCCACGTTGCTTGGCTATGATACCAAGGAAATGTAGGGTCTGTATGGATTGTGTTGACTCATGTTGTGATTGATATCGAGATATTTTGCGTGGAATTGTGTGCATGGCGAGTTGGGTGTCACGCCTTCCATAGTTACCTCTCCAGTCGGTTACCCTAGCACTGGGTGCTTAGGGTTTGTCCCGTACGGGAGTACCGTCAAAGTTTGTGTCATCTTCCTAGACACCGTCACTCCTGTGTTTGAGTAGTACGTCTGGCTAAGGGAAAGAAGACAGGGGACAATGGCTGTGTTTGTGGGTGTGCGGTCGTTTGTAGCGCGATCTAGGTTGAGGGACGGACACCGGTAGATGTACTGGTCCTCAGCTAGTGCTGTTCCAGTGCCTCACTTTAGGGTTCTTGGCCGGAGCCCCTAACGGTGTCAGGATTGGTCCTGCAGCAGTGTAGCTTGCAGGTGTGGTGTGGTTAGTCTCCACGGTTCTTGTTTTATTGAGGTGGAGCGGCAGCTGGACCTTTCGTCCGTGGCTGCGAGATTGAGAGGTGTACTTGTGTAGCTTGTCCGAGTCTGTGGCTGGTGTCGCGAACCAGTCTTCGTGACTCGTGTTCGGCGTACCCTTCCTTTAGCTTGTACACTTTGACGCGTGTTGCCGTTTACTTATTTATTTGCAATTGTAGTATCATGCTTAGATGGTACATGTTTTCAGCTTTGATATTAGTTGTGTTTCTTGACTTGGGGGAGTTACCCTACTGAGCCAATGACTTGTGAGGCTCACCCCTTTTTCTTCCAGGTGAGGGAGAGTAGGAGGATTCATGTCCCTCTTGTAGTTCCGATCAGCGCCGAAGTGGAGTCGGGCCCTCGCCACCAGCAGAGTAAAGTTTTTACTAGTAGAGCCTTAGGGGTTTGTCCCGAGCTATTGTACCTTATATGTTGACAATATATATGGAACATATTATGTACTTTTCATATGGACATATATGAGTAATGTGTCTTATATGTGCTTATTGCGGTTCTTTTGTATTTTCACGGACATATGTGGTTGATATCCCTTGCGAGGCTTCGGCCCGATCGCGGGAGATGGGGTCGTGTCAGGCTCGTTATTGGGTTAACGGGTTTGAACGGCATGGACCCTTACACCATCGGACCTGCCACATGTCACTCTCATTGGCCTGATAGCCTGAACGCAACGACTGGCATGTCGCCTTCAGGTGACATGCACCACAACACGTGTCTCAACTGTCCTGATAGCAAAAAGACAAAAGTGCATTGTAACGACCCTGAGAACCCGACCCTCGGCTCAAGCCGAGGACCCAATTTTCGTGGTCACTGCCCATGGATCCGGAGACCTGGAAGGGCTATAAACACAAGTCTAACAGAATATGTAAGGGAAATAAACGTCAACTACTGAACTAGAAGAACACACGTGGAAGCAGAAAGGAGAGCGAGACCGCAACGTATCGCTCTAGGTACAGTCCCAACACACGCACACTAGTACAAGTAAAAAGGGGAAGGACAGAGCCCTTAGGGGCATACCCCGAGGGTGACATACAACTGAAGGGGGAAAACACTGCTAGTTGCGGGGATGATGACTATTGCCCTACCTCCTCCACCCGACGCGTGCCCTGCTGCTACTGAGAAGTCTCACCTGGAAAGGAAGGGATGAGCTTCACAATAGAAGCTCAGTAGGGACTACCAATCTCCTACTGGCTCTAACAGGCAGAAGAATATATAAACAATTAAATAACATGAGTTATACCTTCTACTCTACAAGGGAAAGTGCGGAAGCAAAGCTACTAACTAGCAACGGTACGGAGGGACACCACGGTCGAAAAATGTCGTAGAACTGCACGTTGTGACCACCATACGGTTGGCAACACAGACAGAGCAAACCCTGCCTGAACAAGAGACACTAGCTACAAAAAATACTACCACTAGTCAACCGGTCAGGTGTGTCCACTGACGTCTTATCCTTGACCCAGGTCCAGACCTCCACATCTCGTCAGAGTGGGGCAGGAACACAAGTAACACAATAGTAACCGCCGTAGTCTGGCCGGACTACGGTCCCACGCTTGCCCTCTCTAAGTGGTTCCGGGCCACAAAGAGGGAGGCAATGAGAAAGGACTGACTGGCCTACGCCTAGAAGGACTCCAAATGACCTCGACATCCCAGACCAACAAATAGAGCTCTGCAAATGACACAACGCCACTGTCCTAACCACCGTTTTCCCCTCTGCTCTAGATTCCGCGACTCGAGCACGCTCGCCGCCCGGAGTACTCCCTCAACAGGCGCGCGAGGATGGGGGTCCCAGGCAACGGTAACAACCTCTCTCACGGGACAAGCCCTCAAGTGCCAAGCACCGGGCGAACGACTAGTGTAGGACCGTACTAGGAAACTAGCACTGGTGCCATGGGTACTGGAGAACTGAAAACGGTGAAGACTCCACAGAAAACGGAACTCTGCAAGACTTACCTGTCTCTAATGCCGTCGCTACGCATCGGGCTGTCCCGACACTGTTGCGACGCCCAAGGCCGTCGCGACCATGTCGCGACGCCTCAGAGCGTCATGATGATGTCGCGGCGGCCTCGCCGGTCGCGACACCATCGTGACCTCTATAGCAGTCGCGATCCCAGCCGAGGAGCGTCCCAGTGCAGTCCTCCCAAGGATCACCCCAAAAACCGGTACAAACCATCTCTAGAGGGGAGGGGAGCATGGGAAAACACTATGAAAGCCTGTAAATGCACCAAACCACCCTCAAACCCCATAAAACATGGATTACAAGGAATCTACACTCGATAGAATCCTTGCACACCACGAGCATGATCCTTACACCCCCACGACCCCAAACCACGGAGATATCACCATCTCAAGGGGGAAAGGGAGCATGCTTAGAATGAGAGGAGTCAAGAGTCCCTACCTCGAGGAGTAGAGCCGACCCGTTGGGGCCTTCACCTCGAAATGGCCACCTCCTCCTCGCTCTAAGCACCACGATCATGTCCCCTACACGAAGGAGACACACCTCCTCACCGCGAGCACCACGAATGCCAAGAATCGCCGGAGACACAGAGAGCTCGAGAGAGGAAGAAGGAAGAAGGAGAAGAAGGAAAGGGAGAGAGGGGGAAATGGGGCGCCGGCCTCAGTTTTAAATCGATGGGCTCCGAGACGCGATGGGTTGGCCTGGCGCGACAACAAGCATGTCGCGACGCCCGTGTCGCGGCAGCCATCCCCAGCGCGACACCAAAAGGCAGTCAAACCTCGAAGACTGGGAAACCAGAATGCAACGGCCTATCAGGTCGCGTCAATGCTGTACACACCTAACACCCGACAAAGCCATTATGATAGAAAGGACAGCGGTCAAATCGGTCAGAAAAATAGTCACGACGCCACCAGATGCCGCGACAAGAACGTGACGCCCACCCCCGTCGCGACCATGTCGCGACGGCCAGGTGCGCCACGTCCTGAAGCCTGTCGCGATGGGCTCCCCTGGCGCGACCTTGTCGCGGCCAGGATGTCTGTCGCGACCCTGAGGACTGGGCTAAGGGCCTAAGAGGACCGGGTCTTACATCCTACCCTCCTTAAAGAAATTTCATCCTCGAAATTAAAAGAAACTCAGTTTCAACAGGAAGCAAAACAAAAGTGAAACAACATACCGATTAATCAAACAAATACAGGAACTACTCTCTCATCTCGTCCTCACGCTCCCAAGTGGCCTCACCACCAACGCAGTTCTCCCAAACTACCTTGACCAGCGGGATCTGCTTCCTGCACAACTGCTGCACTCTGCAGTCTACAACTCTGACCGAGTACTCTGGCACTAACAAATCTGGCGCTACCTCAAGCTGCGAGTAGTCCAACATGTGCGATGGATTTGTAACGTACCTCCTGAGCTACGAAACGTGAAAAACCTCGTGCACACCTGCTAACTCTGCTGGAAGATGCAATCTATAAGCAACCTCTCCGATCCTCTCTGTGATAGGGAAAGGCCCAATATACCTCGGACTGAGATTTCCCTTCCTGCCAAACCTCATGACGCCCTTGGTCAACGAAACCCGCAAGAATACAAGGTCACCCACACTGAACTGCAACGGCCTTCTGCGGACATCTGCATAGCTCTTCTGTCTGCTCTGTGCTTCCTGAAGCCTCTGCATGACTAAACTGACTATGTTTGCACACTGTTGCACCATCTCTGGTCCCAAAAGCTGCCTCTCACCCACTTCAAACCAGTGAAATGGTGTCCTGCACGGCCGACCATACAAAGCCTCGTATGGTGCCATTCCAATGCTCGAGTGATAACTGTTGTTGTATGCAAACTCTACCATCGGAAGGTGCAACTCCCAGGTGCCACCCCAGTCCAAGCAACAAGCTCTCAACATATCCTCTAAGGTCTTAATAGTCCTCTCTGACTGACCATCTGACTATGGGTGATATGTTGAACTTAGCCTCAACTCTGTACCAAGAGCTCTCTGCAAACTACGCCAAAACCCTGAAGTGAACCTCGGATCTCTGTCGGAGACGATAGAAACTGGGGTTTCGTGCAACGGAACAACTCAGTCCACGTACAGTCTGGAAAGCCTGTCCACTGACCAAGACATCCTGACTGGAAGGAATTGCACTGACTTGGTCAACCTATCCACAATCGCCCAGATACCATCATGCTGCCTCTGCAAGTACATGGCAAACCAACCACAAAGTCCATGGTGATGTCACCCCCCTTCCACTCGGGAATGGACAACGACTGCATCTCACCACCAAGACGTTGATGCTCAACCTTCACCTACTGACAGGTAAGGCACCGAGCGACAAACTCTACCACGCCCCTCTTCATCCCTGGCCATCAGAAGAACCTCCTCAGTTGTGATACATCTTGGTGGAACTAGGATGAACAACATACCTCCTGTGTGCCTCTGACAACAGTGCCTGGCGCGCATCACAGGGAACATACAATCTGCCTATGAACCTGACCTCACTGTCTTCGTCTAGCTCAACATCTGGCATCTGTAAAATATCTGCCAACTCTATATCTGCCTGCTATGCCTCTAGCACCTGATGGTCCACTGACGGGCGAACTGATAAACTGGTCATCACTGCACGGTGTCTGTACCTCGAAGGGCAGAAAACTCCCTGAGATAGGTCCTCAAACAACCTCCACTCTCTGACCATCAATAAACTCAAGCGAACACGCCTACTCAAAGCATCCGCCACGACGTTAGCCCTTCCTGGGTGATAGGAAATCGTAACGTAGTCCTTCAAGTACTCTATCCATCTGCGCTGCCCTCAAGTTCAAATCCTTCTGAGTGAAGATATACTGCAAAACTCTGATGGTCTGTGAAGATCTCAAACACCTCGCTGTACAAATAGTGCCTCAACAACTTCAGAGCAAACACCACTGCTACCAACTCTAAGTCGTGGGTAGGGTAGTTCTCCTCATGCTTCTTCAACTGCCAAGAAGTATAGGCAACAACCCCACCATGTTGCATCAGCACTGCACCCAAACCTGACCTCGAAGCGTCGGTGTAGACCACAAAACCTCCGCTACCTGATGGCAAAACCAACACTGGTGCTGAAGTCAACATCGTCTTCAGCTCCTGGAAACTCCACACGTAGTCCTCAGTCCAAACGAATCTAGTCTCAAGTCTGGTCAATCTGGTCAACAACTCTGTAATTCTGGAGAAATTCTGGATGAACCTCTTGCAATAGCCTGCCAAACCCAGAAAGCTTGAACCTCTGACACTGAAGTGGGCTGCTCCCAAGACAACACTGCCTCAGCCTTGGCAGGGTCCACTGCCACACCAGAACCTGAGATCACGTGCCCGAGAAAGTGTACCTCCCTCAGCCAAAATTCGCACTTTGTGACTACGCAACGTCTCCAGCACGATCCTCATATGCTCCTCGTGCTCCTCCTTCAAAGTCGAGTAGACCAAAATGTCATCTACAAAGATGACCACAAACCTGTCCAGGTACTCACTGAACACCCTGTGCATCAAATCCACAAAAGCTGATGGCGCGTTCGCGAGCCCAAACGGCATCACGACGAACTCAAAGTGACCATACCTCGAACGGAAAGCTGTCATGCCAATATCTGACTCTCTAATCCTCAACTGGTAGTAGCCTGATCTCAAGTCGATCTTCGAAAACACCTTGGCTGACTGCAATTGATCAAACAAGTCATTGATCCTGAGCAACATATACTTGTTCTTCATTGTTACCTGGTTCAGCTGCCTATAATCGATGCACAACCTCAAACTGCCATCCTTCTTCCTTACGAACAATACAGGCGCGCCCCACGGCGAACGACTCGGACGGATGAAACCCAACTCAAGCAACTCCTGCAACTGGCGCTTCAGCTCACGCAACTCAGCCAGAGCCATCCAGTAAGGTGCCTTAGACAAGGGCATCATACCAGGCAAAAGCTCAATGGAGAACTCCACCTCCCGCTCAAGTGGTAACCCAGGTAGGTCCTCTGGAAAAACATCAGAGAACTCACAAACAATAGGTACATCAAAACCAGACGACCCGCTAGGCCAAAAGAACAAACAGAAGCAAGATATGCTACGCAACCATCGCAGATCAGACGACGAGCTCTACAGAAAGAAATAAAAGGTCGACGGGTAGACTGGATACCTCGGAAGTAGAGAACAGGTGCTCTAGGTATCTCAAACTGAACGGTCTTCCGCTGACAATCCACCACAGCCGAGTGAGCCTCCAACTAGTCCATGCCCAAGATGACGTCAAAGTCACGAAGCCGCAACGCGTACAACCTGGCCGGCAACTGGTGTCCCTGGACCTCAACTGTGACACCCTCAAGGTATCCAAAAGAACGCATGTAATCACTAGAAGGGAGATCGACCATCACATCACACTGCCTCTCAGGGGTGTGACGTACCAGCGACTTGTAAAACTCCTCGAAAGCAAAATAAAGGGAAGCACCGGGATCAACCAAAACACGAGCAATTCTACCAAGGATAGGCAAAGTACCTATAACCAGGTTTGATGCCTCGGCCTCCTCCCTGGTGAGAGCCATCACACGACCACGTCCACGCCCACGCTGTGACGCCTGCTGGGGCTGCTGGTGCTGTGGAATTGCTGCTGCTGCTGGTACGGCTGGAACTGCTGATGCTGTTGAAAATTGCTGAGGCTGAAAATGGTACTACCACTGCTGCTGCTGATGGGGTACCTACTGCTGCTGCTGGGGGTATTGGTATTGTGGCAACTGCTAAGTGTACTGCACTGGCTGCTGCGTCTACTGGACTTGCCCCATCGGGCAATTCCTCCTAAAGTGGCCCGCAAACCACAAGTGTAACAGACTACCTTCTGCCTACCCTGCTCGGCTCCCTGCTAGACCGTTTGCTCTGCAAACCTCGACTGACACTTCTGCTGCCGGCTCTGTCCACCCCCCGTGAGTGTTCATCTGCCTGAACTTCGAGCGCAAACCGGAACTTCCCGAGCCCGAAGAAGAAGAAGTCGCACTACCGCGACTACCTGCGAAACGCTGGTACGATGAGGTCCTAGAGGAAGCTCCTCCCTGCTACTGCTGGGGGTGCTAGGTCTCTCTCTCCAAGGCAGTGGCCTTAGCCACGACCTCACCCAAAGTGGAACACATGTGAGCAGTCATACCCCACCTCAAATCTGGCCTCAGTCTTGCAATAAACCTCTCTGCACAAGCCTGCTCACTGCTGGCAACATGAGGGACATCCCTCAACAACCGGACAAACCTCTGATGGTACTGGGTAACTGTCAAATCACCCTGAACCAACTCATGAAACTGGTCTCGTCTCTCACGTCTGGCATAGTCAAGAAAGTACTCGACGTGAAAGACCCCCAAAAACCTCTGCCAAGTGATTTGATCTAAACGCTGCCCTAGAAAGTGAGTCTGCCTCTGAACTCTCCACCACTCATGGGCTGGCCCCTTGAGCTGATACACTGCCAGTCTCACCTGGTCCTCCTCGGTGCACTCCATGGTCTCGAACGTGCGCTCCAACTCGTGCGTCCAACTCTCTGCCTTGTCTGGATCATAGTCGCCGAAGAACATCGGCGGTCAGAGACGTAGAAACCTCTCCAAGAGGGTGGTCCTATCCTCAGTGACAGCCGTCCTTCTCCTACCGGCTCGGGTTCTCCCAGTATCCGACGCCTGCTGAACTACTAGCTGCTCCACCTGCGGATCTACCTGCTGCTTTGGTACTGCTGGGGGAGGTACTGGATGCTGACCTCCCGTTGCTGCCTGCCCAGGTTGCCATGCTCCCTGGTACAGGGTCCTGAAGAACTGCTTAGCCATGGGGAACCAATCCGCGTACTGCTGTGGTGGGGGCTGATGCCACTGCTGTTGCTGCTGCTCACATGCTGCTACTGCTGCTGCTGCTCCCTGAGGCTGTGCCACCGACTCCCCGCTGACAATCCTCCTGAACCTGGCCCGACGCTGGCATATCTGACTCACCCTGCTGCTCTATCAGCTCTTTGACCTGCCTACACTTGTCAGAGCCATATCCTGCACGGCACACAACCAACAAGGTTACGATACCAACTCGAGCGGCTAGTAGTGTACTGGTACTACCGTTGGGACTTCCGGTTGCAGTTTAAATCGACTACAAGTCCTATTAGACTTCTAGCTCTGATACCAACTGTAACGATCCCGAGAACCCGACCCTCGGCCCAAGTCGAGGACCCAATTTTCACGATCGCCACCCACGGATCCGGAGATCCGGAAGGGCTATAAACACAAATCTAACAAAATATGTAAGGAAAATAAACGTCAACTACTGAACTAGAAGCACACACATGGAAGCAGAAAGGAGAGCGAGACTGCAGCGTGTCACTCTAGGTACAGTCCCAACACACGCACACTAGTACAAGTAAAATGGGGAAGGACAGAGCCCTTAGGGGCATACCCCGAGGGTGACGTACAACTGAAGGGGGAAAACGCTGCTAGCTGCGGGGACGACGACTACTGCCCCGCCTCCTCCTGCCCCACATGCGCCCTTCCACTGCTGAAAGTCTCACCTGAAAGGAAGGGATGAGCTTCACAACAGAAGCTCAGTAGGGCTACCAACTCCTACTGGCTCTAACAGGCAAAAGAATATATAAACAATTAAATAACAACAGTTATACCATCTACTCTACAAGGGAAAGTGCGGAAGCAAAGCTACTAACTAGCAACGGTATGGAGGGACACCACGGTCGAAAAACTCCGTAGAACTGCACGTCGTGACCACCACATGGCTGGCAACACAGACAGAGTGAACCCTGCCTGGACAAGAGACACTAGCTACGGAAAACACTACCACTAATCAACCGGTCAGGTGCGTCCACTGACGTCTTATCCTCGACCCAGGTCCAGACCTCCATGTCTCGTCAGAGTGGGGCAGGAACACAAGTAACACAACAGTAACCGCCGTAGTCTGGCCGGACTACGGTCCCACGCCTGGCCTCTCTAAGTGGTTCCGGGGCCACAAGAGCGAGGCAGTGAGAAAAGGACTGATGGGCTTGTGCCGGGAAGGACTCCAAACGACCTCGGCGTCCCAGACCAACCAAGAGAGCTCTACAACGACTCACGCCACTGTCCTAACCACCGTTTTCCCCTCCGCTCCAGAGTCCGCGATCGAGAACGCCTGCCGCCCAGAGTACTCCCTTCAACAGGCGCGCGGGACGGGAGTCCCAGGCAATAGTAACAACCTCTCTCACGAGACAATCCCTCAGTGCCAAGCACCGGGCAAACGACTAGTGTAGGACAGTATTAGGAAACTAGCACTGGTGCCACGGGTACAGCGAGAACTGGAAATGGCGAAGACTCCACAAAAAACGGAACTCCGCAAGACTTACCTGTCTCTGATGCTGTCACGACGCATCGGGCCGTCGCGACACTATCGCGATGCCCAAGGCCGTCGTGACCATGTTGCGACTCCTCAGAGCGTCGCGATGATGTCGCGGCAACCTCGCTGGTCGTGACACCATCGCGACCTCTATAGCGGTTGCGATCTCAGCCGAGGGGCGTCCCGGCAAAAACCAGTACAAACCATCTCTAGAGGGGAGGGGAGCATGGAAAAACACTAGGAAAGCCTGTAAATGCACCAAACCACCCTCAAACCCACCCCATAAAACATAGGCTACAAGGAATCTATGCTCGATAGAATCCTCGCACACCACGAGCATGATCCTCACACACCTCACGACCCCAAACCATGGAGAAATTACCATCTCAAGGGGGGAAAGGGAGCATGCTTAGAACGAGATGAGTCAAGGGTCCCTACCTCGAGGAGTAGAGCCGACCCGTTGGGGCCATCATGTCAGAATGACCACCTCCTCCTCGCTCCAAGCACCACGAGCATGTCCCCTACACAAAGGAGACGACACCTCCTCGCCACGAGCACCACGAACGCCAAGAATCGCCGGAGAACACGAGAGAGCTCGGGAGAGGAAGAAGGAAGAAGGAGAAGAAGGAAAGGGAGAGAGGGGGAAATGGGGCGCCGGCCTCGGTTTTAAATCCGATGGGCCCCGAGACGCGACGAGTCGACCTGGCGCGACAACAAGTATGTCGCGACGCCCCCAGGTGTCGTGACCATGTCGCAGCAGCCATCCCCGACGCGACATCAAAAGGCGGTCAATCCTCAAAGACTGTGAAACCAGAACGTGACGACCTATCAGGTCGAGTCAACGCTGTACGCACCTGACACCCGACAAAGCCGTTCTGACAGAAAGGACAATGGTCAAATCGGTCAGAAAAGTAGTCGCGACGCCACCAGACGGCGCGACAAGAATGCGACGCCCACCCCTGTCGTGACCATGTCATGACGGCTAGGTGCACCGCGTCCCGAAGCCTGTCACGACGGGCTCCCCTGGCGCGACCATGTCGTGGCCAGGGTGTCTGTCGCGACCCTGAGGACTGGGCCAAGGGCCCAAGAGGGCCAGGTCTTACATGCATGATGTGGTCAGAGGGGAACGCGACGACACAACAAGAATGCGACAGCCATCCCGTCGCCTTTCAGATGGCGACGCCCCAATGCGTTGCTACCTTCAACAGAACGTGGCTGACCAAAGAAGGAAGGGATGTTATATATTTAAAGTGGATATTGTGTATTTTTAAGATATTTAAATTATATTAGTAATATATATGTAGATGACCTACTGATGGGACCAGACTCTATAGACACGCCATTTTGGCAGCATATCGAGCAAATTTCATGTTACACCGCAATGCCTCAAAGTGGCTCTCTTCAATTAACATCTTGAGTGATTTTCCTATTTTTTTGGATTTTTCTAGAAATTTTAGAAATTTTTTTTAAGGGGACCAAAGGGGTTTGTTGCTTCATTGATTCACGTCTGATACAGTGGATGCCATTTAAATAGGTTGATCCGCAGTGGGTAAAATCGACGTGTATCACACCCTTTTCTGGCGCTTACCCTGTTTAGATTCGCATCCACTAAAGCCACTGCGATTAAGAGTTTCCATTTTTGAATTATGGTAATTTCCAAAATCATTTTTGGAAAGATTTATTGCTAATTAGAATTGCGTCCACTTGGGTCGACACGTTTCTAACCTTCCTTTGAAGAAGACCAATTTTCCCTCAAAGAACGATTCTTTTCAAAAACACGTCCTCTTTGATAGACGTGATTCATTGTTTCCATTTCTAATATTTGGCAAAAAATTGACAAAAATCGGAAGGTTTAGAAACGTGGCGGCTATGATCGACGAGATTCTTAAAATGGCCATAATAAATGTTTGGAAGGGATTAATCGAAGCAAGTGAATCTTGTAAATCGCGGCGCTTTAGTTGGACGCGATTAATCATATAGGCGTACACTATGTCCGACGCGATTTAAGCATTTTTCCCTATAAATAGACCCCCGAGGCCATTATTTTGAGCATGACCCACACACTATGGCGAAGCCCTGCCGCACCGGAGACTCGCATTCCGAACCAAGGAGGAGTGGCTTCACTGTAAGCCACTTCTTGCCATCCTTTCTTGGAGTTCGGAGCTTTCGTCTTCCTCACGTCCATCGGAGCAGAACGGGGGGGGGGGGGTGGGGAGCTTCTTTCACTTCGTCCACTTCGTTCATTGCAGCAACTACACACATCGCCAATTCCCCTTTTCCCTCCACTTTGCTTTATTTTGTTTCTTATTGCATTTCATCATCTCACACTATCTTTTCATCCACACACAACACACGTCATTTCCTCCCTACCCATACTTTTTAGGGGTTTAACACCACCCCACGAGGTGTGTTAATGCCCATATTAATGCTTTTCACTTCATCTCCTTTGAATTTCATACTAAACCTCATAGTCTAATCCCCTTTTCACTTGTTTCTTGTTTCTTTCTTTTGCAAGGTAACCCGGAGCTAAATCTTCTTTGCCGGCCGGTCAGTGGAAGAAGTTAGAAGTAACTCGCACACCACTCTTTCGCGCTTTTGGGTGAAGGTAAGTACCCTCCATATCTTCCTCTTCGCTCGTCTCCTTCGGTACCTACGTGTACCTGACGATCGCACTCCATCCTCGTGCACACACGCACATCTTTATTTTCTTTCTTTCCCAAACACGCAACTTGGGGGTCTAAAATCAAAAATAAGGATTCGATTGGCGTGCCGCTCACTCCGACATGACCGGGTGGGTGAGAGTGACATGTTGGGAACTGACGGAATTCTATTTGAATTTTTGGATTGGGTTCGGCGCTCAAACTACTAATCTTAAAAAATATGTGTAAAAGATCAAAACACGCAACCCGGGGGTCCAAAATCAGAAATAGGGATCCGATCGGCGTGTCGTTCACTCTTTTATTTGATTTTCTAATTACTTTTATTTTTTTTATTATTAAATTTTTATTTTTCAAAAAATCTATGTTCTACAGACTCCACAGATGGATAAGGAGATGTTACAACATATGACAACCATGCACAAAGGCTGGCTGTGATGTTAAAGTCGAAAGTAAGTAATTTTTTTAAAAGTAATGTCTAATTGAAATTCTTTTTTTTTGTATCTTGATAATGAACATTTTTGTTAACTTTTTAATTATCATTTTATAGCATTATAAGGATAAGACTTTTAAGGATGCTCTTACATCCGTTCCACTTAGTGTTGATCCGTTAAATTGGCAGACAATGTGTGAAAAATAGAACACAAGGGAGGAGCATGTAAATTAATATGATTTAATTGCATATAATACTTATGATTCTTTATTTGATATTTCATCAAATGTATGTATTGTATTCCTCTTTATAGGATATTGTTGAGCGTAAGAGGCAGAATCATGCCCATCGGGGTATGACATATTGGCGGGGGCGAACGAGTATATGTCAATTGAGAGATGACTTTCTAAGGTTTTTATTTTACTGAATGTGATTTAATAATCTCTATTGATTATTTTTTCTTACTTCATGATTATATAATTAATTTTAACATGTAAAGACTCATTAGCGTGAGCCCGATCGCATAGAGATTTTTAAGATGGGAGATGTAAAGGCCTCCCTGACGGTACCCAGCAGTGGGTTGATGATGAAAGTAGTGATCATTTTGTAAGTGTATCCGTCTTACATAAAATATTCTTAGTAAATTACTTTATAATTAAGGATTTTTATTAATAAAATAATTTTTTATGTAGGAGAGGATAACCGAGATGACGAGTCCTGCCTCTAGAGTGATGATGTCGCTCCTATTTCAATCGAGGATGCCTCCATAGCTGTCATGGGACGAGATAGGCCTGGCCGTGCTCGTTGAGCGAGTAAGGCTGAGACGCTCAATAGTTGGTATAGGAGGGGGAAGGGATCGAGCTCCTCAGGCGGCTACCACAGTCAGATGCAACAGCTGTAGTAGGAGTTGCAGGATCTACATGAGGAGAGGAGCAGAGATCGCCAGGAGATAGAGGATATGCACAGTTAGATGTCCGAGACGTGTGCCCTCATGCAACAATTGGCCATCACATGTGCCTCGTCCTGCATATGAGGGGATTGATGAGTCTGCTGATGATAATGATTAGAATGTTATAGTTTGTAAGATACTTTGTATTTCTTTTGGAAGAATTATTTATGATGTTTATGTTTATTTTTAGATAGTGTAGATGGTATCATTTTTATTTTTAGATGGTTTGTAAGTTGTTGTACAACAGGTGGTAAGTGCAAAATTTAAATATATATCTATATATATATTTTAAAATAACACATATGTAGATGGCTCATAGTCGTCTACATAAGTTTATGTAGATGGCTATGAGCCATCTACATAAAGTTATGTTGGTGGCTAATGAAGTCGTCAATATAAATTTACTTAGACATCTCATAGCCATCAAGTTATGCTTTCATATATGGCTCCATAAGTCATCTACTAAAACTTACGTAGACGGCTTCAAACCATCTACATAAAGCTATGTAGACGGCGACATTCAGCCATCTAATTATCATGTAGACGGCTACATAGCCGTCTATGTTTGTTGTTTTCATAGACGACTTTCCAAATCCGTCTACATATCATATGTAGATGGAATTTTTGTTGACGGCCTCCTAGATGGCTGTTAAGTCATCTACAAAACCTTTAGTAGACAAATTTCTGTTATATGTAGATGGCTCCCAGCCATCTACATATCCTCTATTTCCTGTAGTGACTGTGATCACTACCCTTGAAGAACCGGCCTTTCATTTCCATGTCTCCATATATTGCCCAAAGTGACTGTTGAGACTGCCTCCCAATATATACTGCTTAGGATCAAGATTTGTCGAATTGTGCGGATCGACTGTGCCGCATTTTCTATGATACGATACAATACTGTACCACTAAGATACAGTGAAAAGAAAGTCTATTTGATTGTTTTATTTGATTTGTGACCAGATCTGTCACGCCTCAACGAGGGGAGAAAATATCAAAACATGCAACCATAAATTCAAAAGAAAAAGAATTAATCAAACAGATGGATAATCAGAGCACAATTAAGGACAAAGACATCTAACTCCAATCGATTATCATTAGATTCCAAATGTCAACTCTATACAACAACTACAATTCCACAGAGCCAAATATAATTAGGCCTATTTTCAAACTACACAATAGCCTCAAAAAGGAATTTACTACACATCCAAAAGACCATATTCCAGCTCCTTTGAAGGACTGGGATGCTCATTCACTCTTATGCACCTCCTTCCATTTCCAAGGGCTCCTCTTCACTATCTGAAAAATGTTCATCAACTTAATGAGCTTACACCTAGTAGGATTTACATCTCAAGTGTGAGCAAAAGTTTAAGTGATTAACCTCATGGCAAACATAATTTCAAAAGATAGAAAAACAACATATATAACAGTAAACATGATGAGGTAACAGAACAAGAGTAGTAGATCAATGGGTTCCTAATAATTCAGGTTGCTGATTAATGACAGTGAACAAGGATTTCAAAAGTAACATATCAAATGAACATGATCAGAACTGGTCATATTTCATAATTAAAAAATGGATCATATCATATCGCACAATCAAACATATATATCATATCAAACAAAATCACTTTCAAATCTTTCACATATATCGGTGTCATGGCACACACTACAAGTCTATACTCCCGCGGTTAATAAGTACATTGTGATGCTCCTCTCCAGGACTAGACATGGCCCTTATTTGCACATGCATTGATTATGGACCGAAGTCCCACATAGTGTCGATCACATAGGACATTTTATGACCAATGGATTTTAAAAAATAAAGCACATAGTAGGATCTCTAATAGATTCAAAAGATAACTCAAGAATAACAAAGGTATGAATTTCAAGAGTGCAAAGGATAGCATAAAGGGGTGCTTTCGATTCAGCTCTACAAGACATGAACTTTCCATTTTATGGTAAGCAAGATTTCCAAGATGATTTTTTTTTTTAAAGTCACATGATGAGGGAATCCATCTAGACAGTTAAGGATAATTTAGGATAAGTTTTCATGAATTGAAAGTTTTTATCATGTATTAGAAGTGTGTAAGTTATTGGCAGATCATCACAATGCACAAAATTAATTAGAATAGATCAAGCAAAATTTCTGGTTGGCTTTTAGAATCTCATCATTTATATAGGAAATGCCTATTTCAGGGATTAATAAGTGAAAGAATAGACCAGTCTTCTAACAAAAAAGTTGTTGGAAACTCAGAGCAGGAGAAGTCTAAAGCTGTAGTTGGGACTAGACATTCTAAGGATGCATGAATAATAAGGTAAACAAGAAAAGTCCTATAGCAGGGTGATGATCAAGAGAAGCTTAATATTCTCTACTGGCCTAACAAATTGGGTAAACTAGGGTAAGTGAAGAATGGAATGGATGAGCTTTTAGATGGTATGAGACATGTTAAGTTTGTGCCCGAGATCATCTATCTTTAATAGTTTTTAGTGCTCTAGTTTCTACAGATCAAAGCAGAGGCAAGAGGGAGAAGAGCTCCCAAAATTCCAAGCTTTAGTATCACTCCTCCTGCTCCTGAGTCCTCCACACCCTTTGCTCCCAACTTTACTCCCCACGTCTAAAAATGTCCAGAGGTTTTGGGTGGCCAAAGAGGGTCATATATATATATAATGTATTCATAAGGCTTTGGTCCCAATAGAACCCATTTTATTTAACTAAAGTTTGTTGTACTCGAACCATACCTCTACACCATGCTTCCACCCATACCTATAATTGGTTGTCTGGGAAAGATAGACCCACCATGCCTGGGCCATACCCAAGTAACAATACTTCTACCAACCCCAAACACTACAAGGTAAACGGAAATGTTCCGTCGGTAACTCCGTCAGACTTTCTGATGGATATATTTTTGTTGAAAATATCAGTCAGGGTTTCTGATGGAACATATTGTGTCGGAAATTTGGTCGGTATTGCCGACGGAAATATATCCATCGGAAACT